>JAMKCH010008036.1:0-31495 GCA_023653785.1 Ophioderma brevispina
CCCGCGAGCAAGTTATCGTTTTCCCTGACGACGCAATACCTCATCGTGAAATTGGCAAAATCCCGCCCTAAACTCCTAGTAGACAGGATTATCACAGTGCGTCCAGGGTGTCCATACCAGATTACTTTAAGTGACGTTTGACTTCACGATTGCGTAGGTGGAAAGCATGCACCTCTGTCTTGGATGGATGATGGTTTTCCCATAAGGAGTGAGTTCATCCAAAGCTTGAAGAGCCCCTTCTTCGACAATTCCAAGATTGTCTGCATATATAAAACGCACTGCACTCCTAGGTTGGTAGTTGGTATAAATGTTAAACAGGAGAGGTGCGAGCACGCTTCCTAGGGTGTCATTCTTGAGCAAAAGCCATCGGCTCTTCTTCGCTCCTAGCTGAACAAAGAGCATCCTGTTTGCAAGCAATCAGATGAGATCCAGTCAAATGGATGTCATGTGGTTCCAAATATTAGGAGTAAGCTTTGTGCTACACCGCCTGCCATGGAATCAAAAAGCCCAAGAAATATGAGACCCAGCAGCTTGTTATTGGAGTTGGATTTAGAGATTGTGACCAGGGGCATTTTCAGTCACCCAAGGAGAATGACTGTGGGTATTATTGAATGGCTGAGGCGTTGCTTGGCAGTGTGAAGTGCACCAAAAAACTTGACAAGAGAGCAGGGGTGGGGGGGGGGGGGGTAGGGTGTGAAGGTTGCCCCCCCCCCCCCCACCCCCGACGACTTTGGCCCCGTAAAAAAACAAAAAACATGCAACAAATCATGCTAATCAGCCCTTTTAACCTCTGACCGGGAAAAATTGGCCCTTTGACCTTGAGAGGGAAAATTTCCCAGATGGAAAATTTTCCACTGCAAAGCGACTTGGGAAAGAACTTGTCCCCAGTGATATGACTATTCAGCTTGACAATTATTTTCATTTGTAATCTATATCCCTTAACGTCCCTAAATATTCAAAAACCACGACAAAACAACAAAAAAATAACGGAGCGTACCCCTGCCTGGGGTTATTAGTAAGAAATTGCTCATAGATATGACAAACAACAATACCGTACCAACTTTTTGCAAGTGTCTATATTGGAAATGTATACCTAATGTTGATGGTAGTCCACCAGACGCTGCAAGAAGGTGCTCAAGGCCAAATATCAATAAACAACAAGATCCCATCAATATGCTTAGCAGTTATTTGATCGAGTGCCAATTGACCACTGGCGATTCCAATGTTACCTGTGAAGCTTTCAATGTCACAGTGATTTGTTGTTCTTGTATCTTATTTATAAACTTTGAAAGATCATATTAGTGAATGCCAATTGTAGACTTGGGTACTTTTACACACATCTTCAATTTTGTACCCATAGATAAGCAATGATTGGCTTCAAAAAAGGAAGGTGGTATTTTAGAGGAATCAATGGATGCCATACATGTTAATTGAAAAGCTGTAGAAGTTGAGATATAGCCTTTTATGTTCACCCCTACACCTACAATTGTACCTATTTCATACTGTTGGCTTCGGTTGTAAAATGACCCGTAGCGAAACAGTGCTACCACAATTTGATTGTAGCTAACTACGCTACCTACACTGATCCAGAGGTTTATCTAACAACTTAGAGTGTCAAACCCCCTTTTCTGGTAGTGTTAGGTAAACGACACCATTTTAGCAGGTCGTATCTCCTCCACTATAATTCCAAGATTCCAAAACGTGAAATTTATACGAAAAATCGTATGTTTTTTACATGTGACTACCGATGAATTTCACACTTCCTTCATTGAGAAAAAAATAGAGTATACAGAATGTCCCCAAAAAAACTATAAATCATGATTAATTTTTTTTGGCCAAAAATTTAAGTTCATCTCATCTGAAGTTTTAATGAATTCTTTTAGAGTGTGCCAGCTTTCATGGGATTTTTAGTTGGTGTAATTTGGGGGGTCTGGTTAGGGTTAAAATGGCTATTATCTGAGACAGTTGAAAAACCCGTGGGCCCGTTCGGCTGTCCTGATTCACACCAAAAGTTCCATTGAAATCACATGTCAAGACATTCTTTGTGAAATTGAAAGTAAACGTAGGTATACAAGTGCTGCTTCTGTGAGTATAACACCTAATTTATAACTTTAGAAATGTCGCCATTGCTAATACATACATGTAGCCTTGGGAAATTCAATTCCAACAGTCTTGTTGTCTCAGCTGTACTGCCAGGTTTCAGCAGAAGGTAGCACCATAAAAACCCTTGTTTGAAGTAAACTGAGACCTTTGAACACAAACCCCCTTTCCTTTTGCTCGTTGTTGAACACTGCTTTCTCTTCATCATATTCCTCCTCCCTGGCATCTTGGAGGCAGTGGTGAATAGGGGAAGGGTAATTGGTCCCCTCCACATTCAGCGTTGTCCATCACATTTGTCCCCAACAACTTGTCGCTGTTACAGATAGTTTCAGCAGTCATTCCCCAAATGTCCCTAATTTCATGATTATGTATTTGTCCCTCTGAGAGTGAGTCTCTCATTTCACACCCACACATAATCATGTCTGGTGCTTTTCACTGAAAAAAATTATTCGATTAGTTCAATGCATAATAACACATTCACTCTGATCTGTACCATATTCTTTGTTTTGAAAGGGTTTAATCCCACATGATTCTCACTGCCTTATAGCTTTTAGTTTCTTGAACCTTCAGGTGCAACTGGCCCAATTTGTCTTTTAATCCTTTGTGTTCATGCCTGACAATATCTCCGCTTAGGGTCCATCAATTGGATGGAATAAAAGCGAGGATTTTAGAGCTTAGGATCTTTAATCTAACAAATAAAGTCACAATTTGCAATAATGCACAGTTTGTATTTTTATATTTTTTTAGTTTGATTGTATAGTTTTACTTGGGACGGTCTGTCGTGGGCCCTGATTACTTCTATCCAGTTACGTGCGTAATTTAGCACGATCAGTTTGGTAGAGATGCTATAATGTTTTTAAATTGCCTTGCTTCCCACGGCATGCACAATGTTTGACCGATCTTTAACCTTTGTGGTTTTAATATCAATGGTTACGAGTCTATTCATGTCATAAACAGATCGGTTGATTAAAGTTATTACCGTTTCTAAAGTTTACCACTGAGATGGTAGGACACAGACCCTAAAAGGTAATCCCATGTTCGGCCCTGTCATTTAATTGCAGCATATCCGCCATTTTGGATTGTGACCAATAGCCCTGTATTTTGTGATTTCGAAACCAACGACGATTTTTTTTTTTGAATTTTTGGGAGTCTTAATTAATGCTTATCTTAATTATCTTTCATATAAAACATATGGCTTGTCTTCCACTTTAATTTTCTTCTGATGACTATTTTTGTTATCACCTGCAAACCATAGCTTCACGGCCCCCGCCCCATCCTTGGATTTTCAGCAAATTTTCATCAAGTTTGTTGGCATTTTTTGAACCATGGACAGAATTTTTCTTCAAATGTTTAATGCCCACCAGTAATTCTATTACAATTAGCTTTCTAAATACAAGATAAATGCTTATCTTCGACGCTTAGTTATATTTTTGGAATAAAATGATCGAGCACGTTAGTACTCGAAACCCTGTGCCATCGTTACATGACTGAATGTAATGAATAACAGATGCATTTTAATATTTTATTTTTGTTATTTTATTGATTTTTTAGTTTTTTTCTTTTCTTTAATTTATTTGAAAGCAATTGTGAAGTTCTGATGGTTTTAAGTGGGGTCGAATTTGCGCTGTTTCGTGGAACAATAAACAACAAGCAAACATCATTGTAGATTTTGGATACGATTTCGCTTGGTTGACTTTTACAACGCCTGTTGAAGAGCCGGACGAGAAATATAAAAGATTGTTATCTAAATTTACCTATGACAATTGCCTCCCTAATCTGAATTATAAGTTTGTAGGAAAAAAAATAACGAAAGCTTGCTGATTGCAACACAGATAATGTCGGGATGATCTGCCGAGAAAGTGTTTTTGAAGAGTGAACGTGACACAATGGCAGAAAAATAATGCAGGCATAATACAATGGATCCTTAGTGACATCACTTAGCCAAAATTTGAAAAACAATTGGGAGTTTTACATTCTCAAAAGCCATTAGTAAAAAAAGCAGTTTGTGGCAATTCCTGCACGGAAAATCGAGGGTGTGACATCCTGCCAGGGGGAATTTACAGGTTCTAGCATATTTTGTGCATGATTCAGAGGGTAGTCGAGTGCCAAATTGTGTAACATTTTAATACGAATAAATCGCCAATCTCATCATATGGTGCGCACTTCACATCCATAAAAACGTTTAAACAATTTGGCACTCGCCAGTGGTGTCAGACGCATTCAGACACTGTACTTCCGACTTGTTTAAGATATTGATCTGACAAGTGAACGGTGGAATTAGCCGGGATTAGCGGATCTCATATAGCAGTGGTATGTGAGCTGATGACTCCATACTTTTCAAGTTTGATAAAATTTTAAGTTTTCCCCTTTTACAAAAAATGCACACCCTAATTGTTCAAATTTGTGGAAGTGGTCTCATTAAGGATCAATTTTCATTTAATTATGTCTAAATATTTTTAAAAAAATTAAAAAAATTAAAAAAATTAATAATAATAATAATATAATAACGATTGTGCTTATATAGCGCAATTCCAGAAAGTGCTCATTGCGTCCCTTCACAAAAGAATATATAAATATAATGACAAGGATACATGAAAACAACAACAACCAGAAAATACAAATTAATACGGTGGTTGTCAACCCTTGTTTGACAGACTGAGCGTGGGGGAGGACCTATAATGTGGTAAGTGGTAATTGATTCCACGGAGAGTTTGGGCCGTAGACACTGAAAAGATCCATCACCGTCTTCCTCTACTCAAATAAATTTATTGAATTTCTACAAAACGTAGTCATGTGTACTGCACAATATTCATTTTATATCAACAGTATTTGTATGCCATATGCCAATATCCGTATGTCATTGTTATGTCTTTGCTATAGTGATAGTATGGAGATGAGACGCTTTAGTGTGATATTCTTTAAGCACCATACAGGCTAAGAAAAAAGTATGTTCCGCCACCAAGAACAATGCCTACCGGCCGACCTTGCATGCACTTTGAGGTATGTTCAATATGTTACACGCATTTTCAGTGTCTTGAACAGTGCATATGCAGGTGGCGCGCGGACACGCAATTTCCCCGGAATTCGCGATTAGGCACTTGCCGCGCGAATGCGAATGAGATTGACTTAAGTCTTCCGTTCTGCTCTGTTCAATCTTCTTCTTATTCTGGCGTTATGAGGAGGGTAGACAGCTAGATGTTGAAGCGTTGGAGCCAAATCATTGTTGATGGTTGGGGTTTGAAAAATCTGTGTCAACCGGGGACGAAAGTCGCGGCCTCATGAAATGTGTCCCAGTATGTGATGGAGAACGAAGAAAGAACCACATTGGCAGGGCAGGCGATGGGCCGCAGCCCAATCGGTGCATATTGCTATGAAGCGACCGACTCCTGTGCGAATCCGGTTTAAGATACCGATTCCTTGCGTGGGAGATGCTGCCAGGTGGTAGTTCGTTCTTAGGTGTATGTAATAGAGAGCTTGATTATGGTCACTGGGGTGTCTAGCCAGGCAGTAGTAGTATTCCATGTCTTAAGATGGTGAAGGGGAGCCTGGAGAGTTTAGCAGCGTTTCGGCAGAAAGGTCGGCGCGTGGAGCGCAGTCGCTGTCTACCGAGTTAGGTTGGTTGTGATTCTTTGACTAGTGTTATAAGCAGGTGCTTGTTGTCCAGCAGGGGCCTGTTCACTAGTTTATGCGTCGTGGTGTTCTCTCAGAAGTACTGCAGGTGCATGCCTTGAAAGCACTGGTAGGCCTCAGCTGGAGTAGGACGGAGGCAGCCAGTGTTGGTTCTCAAGGTCTCGTTGAGTACTGTGTCCCTTTCTTTGTGTGAGAGCTGTTGCACCATGGTGGGGCGGCATCATATTTAGCATGCTGTAGACCAGAGCCAAGGCCATGGTGCGTAGTTAGGGTCGTTGGGCTGGCACCCATGAAGATCCAGCATCCAGCAAGTCGGCACAGGAGGTTATTACTCGAAGTTACCTTGGCGCATACGGACTCGAGGTGCTGCCGGTAGGTAAGCTTGGCCGTCAAGCTTCACTCCCAAGTATATAGGTTGGTGTAGGATGTATGGCAGAGGCGCTACATTTGAGTTGATTTGAAGCTGACGATTAGCTTCTTTGGTGTTGACGGTGGAGGCAGTTTAGCAGTGGTCTTGGCTTCGCTCAGCTTCCGTCTCCATGTCTTGAGATATGCTTGCAAGTAAGGCCATGTCTGTAGTAAGTGTGCTTTCTACTTCTGCTCCATGCTGCTGTCCGAGTTGGACGAGGGCAAGACGTCAGCGTAGCCATTTGCCTAGAGGTTTGTTTGAAAGGAAATGATCATATACAGTTGAACAGCATAGGAGCCAGTACAGAACCTTGTGGTACTCCGTTCATCAGACGACGCACACGACTACTCTGCCCATCACTGCGTCTTGAGAATAAAGCTACAGCGTTTGAAAGATGTACATATGAATGATACAAGGTTTGACGATCCAGGATGGTCCTGAGAAGCTCTTTTGAGTGTCTGGCCCTGGTGCCAACGGTGTGTATGCATGCATGAGTAAAGCGTCCGCCAAGATGAAGCCTGCCTTACGGCGCTTTCAAAGCTTTCATCAATATCATTTGTGAGTGTTACAATCTAGTGGACAGTACTCCGGCCATGGCGAATCCTGCTGTTTTCGTCAGGCAGATGGGGACGAGACGACGGGCTCCAGCCGGGCCACGGATCATCCTCTCAAGGATGAGAGGAAGGAGAAAAAAAGCTAGGGAGAGGGGGTAGGTATCCCCTCTCCCCCCTTTTCTCCTGCCCACCTCCTCCCGGTAGTTCTTAGGGTTATTGTCTTTTAGGGTCTAGGGATGATTAGTGTCGAATACGACATCCATAAGTTAGTTTTTCTAAAAATGAATCACATTCATCCTGAAAATTTAAAATGTTTGGACAACATCTAAACGTTTAAAATATGTAAAAAACTCATCTTATGATGATTCTACACATTTCTTCTCGTGTTATTATACCCCCACGTAATAAGATAACAAGATGTTTTTAACAAGATTATTGTCATGCATTTATATGAGATGAGTTAAAGGAAAGCAGGGTTAGACCAGTACCCACCATTTTTAATAATAAGATTCTACCTAGCCTTACACGTGAAGATTGCTATCTTACACGTCTTTAAATGGCGAGACACTTGAAATGGCGAATCAGTTATGATCAACAGATTTGAAAAAATCACCATTCAGCCAATCGGTCTACACGAACATTGCAGACCACTGAAGTATATGGTTGATACTTATTACACGTGTGATGTGTCTGTTAGTGATAGTAGAGGTGTATACAATTTGATCTAATTATATCGTCGCCCGACATCCATACTGTCGATTGTATTTCCATTTTTGAAGGGTTTTGCGAAATTCCGCCTACTTACTTAGTTAATCGAGTTTTGCCATCCACAAGTTTCCAAAATGTCGAGGAGCCTAATTTTGTTTTCTTACAGATTTTGTCATTTTCGTGAAAATTTATATATCGATTTTAAAATCGCCATTCATTTACACGTGTTTGATTATAGAGTTCTATTTTGGCCGATCCTAAAAAAATGAATTTCACAACATAACAGACCTATTTTGACATATTTCCATCGTTATTTCATAAACAAGCTTTTCACCTAGTGATCTATTTTACGCACATTGAAAAACAACGGCCGGCGTAAATATGCGGCGTATTTGCAATTATACATATTGTGATTTCACATGCAGGACTTAGAACTTTGTAGCCTAATTAAAGGAAATATAATTGCAGTGGATAAGTGGATTTATGGTAATATTGGACTTTAAAAATGTTGTCTTTCAACAACAGTGAAGTCTAGATGGTTCTTTTATGCTTCGTTTTACCTTATTAGACATGAAATGTCGCGGTAGCATTTTGAATTGCGATTTTCTCCGAAAACCTGTTTTGTAAAATACGACAGTATGTGATGTGGGCGGCGATATGCGACGAGCTCCTGATTAA
This sequence comes from Ophioderma brevispina, assembly GCA_023653785.1. Classification (NCBI taxonomy): domain Eukaryota; kingdom Metazoa; phylum Echinodermata; class Ophiuroidea; order Amphilepidida; family Ophiodermatidae; genus Ophioderma; species Ophioderma brevispina. The sequence continues at coordinate 8,080 of JAMKCH010008036.1, forward strand.
TTTGCAAACTTGGCCAGTGCATTGGCGATATAGTATGGATCTTAAAAAGAAAAGCTAAACTATTATTGTTAACAGTGTGCAAAAAATTATTTAGAAAAGGCGTAAAAAAATTAGATTTGGAATTTATCCGTTTTTACTACAAAGTACGAAAAAGGTGTAATTGTCAACCGCGGGCGAAGAATAACCTTTTTTAGCTTTTCTTTGAAGACGTCATCTCGTTGCCCAATCGTGTCTCGATGAATGACGCGTAAAACAAAAAAACAGCCCCAAGGAACTCTAGTATTGCGCAACACGAAAGACGTGTTATGAACTCTTACACGCGAAAGGACATGTGACTCGTGTAAGGTACATGAACAACCTTACCATTTTATGAACACACTTGGACATATGCTTCCACGCATAAGATGCATCTTAGAGTGTAAGATGGCATCTTAACGTGTTGGAAGGTTAAACGTAGATCATGCAGTGTTAGGGTCGTCATGTGCCAAATTGTGTAAGCACGTATTTCCATACAGAATAAAGGCAATCTTAATTCATGAGTGCGCAGTTCACACTCCCCCCCCCCCCCCCCCCCCCCCCCAAATTTTAGAAAAAAGTTTTCCCACAATTTGCACTGCGCCAGTGGTGGTAGGACCACTAGTCATTCAGAAAGGTGTGGTTATTAAGGTCATATAAATGCAATTTTAATGTCATTACCATGGATAAAACAGTCTCGAAATGCGGGCGTTTGATGGGAAAATTAGCCTAGGTTATGGATTATAGTGTCCAGTTGATTGCAATCAAGATCTAAAATACTCCAAGTTCATGTCCATGGCTAATTAGGATGGTTGACATGACAACATCATGAGACAAAAAAATTAGGAATTTGAAAAAAAAAGACTTAACAAATTGAGGCTATTATGAGTTATTTATGAGACCTAGACCTTCCCTTTGGGCAATTTTATCATAGGTTTTATGTTAGTTGGGTACCCCTGTATCAGAAGCGGATGGTTTACCTTTAGCTCGGTGGTGGTGTGAGTGCCAGAGCTGTTTGCTATAGAAACACTACTATAAGAGCTTGCAATTTCAGAAAATGGTATTATCTTTGTAACCAGTCTACATGCAAAAATTCTTTTTAATTGTAAATTTGAATTGAATGTATTTTAAGCGTATATTGATTTCAATCAAGAAGTGGGATTATTAATGTCATGTGAACGGTAAATTTATTGATTGGGTACCACGGTACACAGTCTCGGAAATTACCAATTTGAAGAGAAAACTTTTAACTTAAACAACACAAACGCAACAATTTTGGTGTCTAAAATTATATGAATCTAGCTGACCAATTGTCAAAAGTACGTTGAGGTTATGGCCTTGCTTAAGCAGGATGGTTGCCATCCAAGACCATGGATTAATTAAAATACAGCAAATAGCGTCATCCCCTTGGCAAAATGAGCAATCTGGAAATAGAACCTAAGATGACTTTTGGTCCCTGGACCCTTTGGACTCATCCAATCTAAAGGGAACCCCTATCGCCCCGCAACCCCAGTCTGTTATAAAATGGAGTCTTCGATCCCAATACCCAAATTGTCGAGCTATGATTGATAAAAAAACTATTGGCGAGACGCAGCGAAGCCCAATTATTTTTTAACTCATAGCCATGAGACCAATAAATTTGGGTTTTGGACGAACACAAGAATATAATTTTATCATTCTATGTTTTGAGAATCTTGTGTCCTCTATTACTATACACATTTTTAACGAACTTTTGAAAACAGAAAACTATGAATTACTTACCCCTTGAGATACGTATCAAAATGCTGCCCAATTGTAGATATTCACACGGTAAAGCAGGCTTTTTAAAAATCCAAGTAAAGTTCATTTCAAAATTCAATCTCCCATATAAAAACACCTTTTTAAGTATAAGTACAAACGTTTTAAATTTCAAGTCACGCTCAAAATGCAAACCACGTAAAAAAAACACAAGTTCTGACCGCAACATATGTACAGTATTTTTTTCTTTCTTAGTTGTTGTAGTTTGTAAATGATTGTCCGTTACAGGTATGAACGTGAATGCTGTTGTGCCATAGGCTGAATTTGCCTCTGAATCACTCGACGAGTATGCGAACTAGATTGCATGATATTTGGCACAACTGGATGAGGCTGAGAGGCTGGATGATGTACACATACGCTAAGTTCTCCAAGCGTTTCCAGCTGTGGAGCTACTAAAATTTTGAGAAGCAGGCGACTTCCAGATGTGGATGGCTTTTCACTTTCAGATGATTTCACTTCACGACCGATTGGAGATAGAGGAGGGAATCAGATAATGTTTGTAGTTTCTTGGCATCATTTGGCCGGCCTACATATGTGCGAATGCATTTCTCATTCCGATGACCGTGGACGTTACAGAATCCTGGAGGCAAACCCTTCTATCAGGCACAGTGATGCAAGTTGTGCGAATAGTGTGGTTGGGTTACGGGACGAGACAAATCGGCTGCGACAGAGGAGCTTTCACATCATGTTTCCAAGTGTTTTCTCACTGACTGCGGCATTCTTGTACCACGGCTTATAGATTATGAATCACATGGCCCGGCGGAGCCGTCGTCGATCCGAGTGGAGGAAGGGCAAGATCGTAGGCGAGCCATATTGTCTAGATGTTGTTGAGGTAAATCGCATGACGAACAAGCAGGATTTCACCGTGGCCGGAGCACTGCCATCAGATGGTAAAAAATCACCAAAGGATTATTGAGGAAGCTTTGAACAGCGCCGTAAGGCAGGAGTCTCTGGTGGACCTTACTGAAGCATACGACACCGTGTGGCCCAGGGCCTGACACTCAAGCTTCTTAGGACCACCGGATAGTCACCTGTAACATGCTGCAACCGTAGCTTTATTCGCAAGACCAGTGATGGGCAGCGTAGTCGTAGGCGTCGTTCATGAGGAACGGGTACCACAAGGGTTCTGTACTGGCCCGTATGCTGTTCAACTTGTTATATCAGCGATATACCTCCAACAAACCTCTAGACAATATGGTACGCCGACGATCTTGCCCTACTCCACTCGGGATTCGACGCGGGCTCCAGCCGGGCCAGGATCGGCCTCTCAAGGCGTTTGAAGGAGACACACAGTAAGTGATTGGGCGGTAGTTCTTGGGTTGTCGACAGGCTTGTTCGGTTTAGGGAGTGCGATGATAGTATCTCCTCCAGATCTTGGGTAAGGATGGTTGGTTGAGGCAACATGTGTAGAACTCCTGGAGCCAATCTAGACATCGTGGGCCGCATTGCATCAAGAAATCTGCTGGTATGTTATCAGGCCCTGGGCCTTTCCACTCTTTAGTTCGCTGATAGCAGAGGTAAAGCTATCATAGTGAGCAAGGGTGAAAGTGACCGTCCACGCAGGGGGTTCGACGAAGTTTGGTGAGCTCTTTTGACAGAAGCGAAGGTTGTGGATCTTATCAATGTTCTTGAAACGACAGTTTGCGAGGGAGTTGCTCGCGTGGATGAGGAGTGCTCAGCGATCAAGTACTTTTGATCAATTGGGCAGCTAGAAATTCATATTCAATTTATATGAACACCAAAATTGTTGCTGTTTTGGTGTTGTTTTAATGCTAAAAAAGTTTTCTCTCAAGATGCAAACATTACACCCAACCTACTTGGAGTTCAAAGCTTGGACCGGCAGCTTACCATACGGCATCACCTCGAGTCCGGATGCGCCAAGGTACTTCGGAGGAATAACCTCCTGTGCCGAATTGCTGGATTCTTCATGGGGTGACAGTCCAACGACCCTACGCACCACTGCCTTGGCTCTGGTCTACAGCATGGTGCAATATGCCGCCCCAGCATGGTGTGCAACAGCTCGCAACGGTCAAAGAAGCTGTATACTTACTCAATGAGGGACCCTGCGAACCATCACGGCTGCCTCGTTACTCCATCTGAATTTCCTACCACTGCTTTCAGCTTGCACCATGCAGTAATTCGGAGAGAACACCACAAGCACAAACTAGTGAATAAGGCACTGCTGGACAACAAGCACCTGCTGCATAACCCCGTCAAAGAATCACCCAACCTCGATAGCAGCGAATGCGCTTCTCCCGGACATTTCTGTGCGACACGCCGCTAAACTATCCAGTTCTCCATTCAACATCTTACAGACATGGAATAATCCTGGTTGGATACCCAAGACCAGACCAATCTCGCACACACCTAAGACAGAACTACCCACCTGGCAGCAATTCTCCCACGCATAAATGGGTCACCTTAAACCGGATGCGCACAGGAGTCGGTCGCTTCTTCGCGCTTCAACAGCAAAATGCACCGAGGGGGCTACGGCCATCGCCAGTCTGCCAATGTGGCGGTTCCATACACAGGATGAGGATCACATCTCAATGAGTGCCCTACCTTTGTCCGCCGGGGACCATAGATTTCTCTACCCCAACCAACAGTGAGTTGGCTCAACGATACCACATGTTTAGCTGCCTGTAGATATTTATTTAATCTTCCTGGAGAGCGCACAGCGCACGAAAAAAAAACATGTTGAAAAAAAAAAAAAAAAACAGGTGCGTCGGTGGCAGGATTCGAACCGGGGGCCTTCGTATTCATGCACGACGCTCTAACAGACTGAGCTATAAGCAGGGTCGGTTTTAGAAAGAGGATAGATAATTTTTTTCATCTATAGTGTTAGGTCGAAAGGTACGAAGATGATCCAGCTCCACCAAACCGACCAGTTAAATCTGGGAGGCAATTCACGCGTTCTGTCCATGCGTCATCCAATCTATCACCTCCTAGAACCAAGCCGGATAATTGTAGGGCTTTGGCAATTATAGATATGCAAAATCTGCACCAAATGTCTCATCTGGGCACCAGAAACCCCATTACCACTGTTAAATTAAGGGACAACTCCCGAATTAGTCAGGACCGCATTGACAGAATCACGCGGCGCAGTGATTCTACCTTAACCCAGAGAAAAAAAAAAATGTTTCGCTCACAAAATCACAGACAAACCCTCCAAGAACCTTCTTGGTGGTGGAGAACAAATCCGAAGGCCGTAATCGTTAATGGAGTAGAAGGAAAAGGAAAGTAAGCATACCCTAGTGTATCGCCCTCACTGCATTCCTGAGAAGGGAAACACTGCATTATTAGCCAATAAGCTTATTAAATTACCTTAATTTTACACATAGTACCACTGGCTCAACCGGTTATGGAGTGGGGTTGTAGAAGGTAGCAAATGCCAACGCATACTAATGCCCATCTTGTTACTCACCTAGGCTCCTGGTTCTAGCTGTACTAGGCTTGTGGGAAGGTTGGTAACAGAACTCAATGACATTGTCCGCAATGTTCGGGATGGAGGCACTTTATAGAATGCCCAGGGGGAAGTTTGAGCTGAATCTCATGTGCTCTGACCAAGGAATACTGCCTGGCATGTGGTGGCAATGCAGAGATAAAGAGTTAATGAATGAGAAGTACGAAGATCCTTACCGCTAATGTGGGGGGGGGCCCTAACTGAACATCAAGGTTTTTCTGAGCGCAGACACGGGTGTGAGATGTGGCAAAATACCGGTTTCGATTTGTTAGGAGTCTGCAGTCTTCGCCAAAACAGCTGCTCGAAGAAGCACAGAGACCCCTAACGTCTCAATGCGTAGGTGGGATTTGTCTGTGGGACAAGGCGTACGTGACACTCCGAACCCCTTTGACAGAGCCATTACGAAAGCAGTCTTTTTATTGCAAGTGCAGACAACAAGCTCTGGATGGGTTAACTCCTCCGACATAAGAATTGAAAGACAAAGTGGCAAATACCACTCTCGAACAATGGTCCCGAACCATGGGAAACACGTCATGAACACTCCTTACCAAGAGGTGAAACTGGGGAAACTGTCGTGCCATCCACAAACGCTTCCCCCTTTGAGTCTGGCCATGGCTTGCTTGGTAAACCGAGAGGTTAGGACTATTTGTTCTTCTCTCCCTTGAAAGACACTGAGTGAGGATATTCGGCAATCTGGTCTACAGTTGCACAAAATAGGATTCTGTATTTCTTTTGTTTTTTGGACACCAATGCATGGTTACGGCGGAGTCGAGATCAGAATCATAATTGATCCTCTTGTTGACTTACGCTTTGCCTGAGCAGCGAGGCACGCTTGTTTCAGAAGTTCTTCTCACTTGAGTATACAGTCCTCTGCAGAACAGGAAAATTGCACAGACAGACGGGTTCTTCAGAGAAATTATTGTGTACTCAGGTTACAAATGGGTCGGGTAGAAGGACCCTCTTACGATCCCCTTACTATGGAAGCCGAATCGGTTCTCTCTCAACGCAGATCTAGCAGCCGAGGGGGAGAACACAGCTGGAGTTCTTTGAGTGGTCAAAAATGGGGTACCAGCAGGGCCAAGTTAATCCTGGGAGGAGAGACACTTTTCTCGAGAAACTCTCGGGATCATTGGCGAATGTTGGGAAAAGCTCAGATATCAGTCCCGACAGCCCACCGCCATTTAGTCCCTTCTTCGCACAGGGATCTGGCTCACAGAGTAGGTATATCACGGCTGAGGCGAAACTGGGGGGGTTTGTTGGAGGGACTATGTTTGGACGGTCCACCTTATAGAAGATTGTGTGGCAACCCTCTGACTTATGCTGTTGGGGTGGTTTTTTTTTTTTTTTTCTGGGCTTTGGGACTTCCCAGTAGAGAGCATCGGCCAGCAAATTTCCCAATCCAAGAACATGGGAGGCGAGCAGCCGGATGTTCTTGTCCCAAATTCTCGGAACAACCTAAGCAGCCAAAAATACGGACTCCTGACACCACATTTTTTCTTAGCAGACCAGAACCACCTTCCCTCCTGACCAAAGGTAGTCGGAGCCACTACGGCCGAAAGCGGCCCACAGGTCGATTGAGATTGGTCCATCGTCGATAACTATTATCCATCCCCTATCAGAATTCAGCTACTACATTGACCAAATGGGTGAAGTTTCTGGGAGCCATTTAGAATTGACGGGAGAACAAAAGGGAGGGCTCGAAACCCCCCCCCCCCCCCATATACACAGTGCAAGGCAACCATCGCTGAGAGGAATTGCATACTGTAACATGTATGTAAGCATATTTTTTAATTACAGTTGCAGCGCTCCCACCAAGAGACTTTCTGAAAAACCCTTCACGACTTAGGTAATGCTTCAATATATGGAAAGGCTGGGGGCCACTTTGTACATGTTCGAGGCTCTTGAGGATAGGTCTCCATTCGCTCTGACTTCTTTGCAGTGAGGAAATAAAGTAGAATAGAACCTACCTAAACCGGAAATGGCAGCATCGTTATTACTGGTTCCCTTGGCAACAAGAGTGAAAAACTAGTTTTGGAAATAATAGACTTCCTTCCGTGAGGAGTAGGATGGATATGGTATAGGGTCTGACGGCCCACACCATTTGACGCTCCCATAGCATCTCTAGTGCGGGGACACAGCGCCACCTATTCCGTATCCTCATCGCTAATTGGTGGCTTATTCTTAGACATGCGTACGCATGGGGACTCCTAGCAGCACAACAAAAGCTGTGTTAAAGGCTCTTGCGATTATTAGCGTGATACAAGAAGTTAAAAAACGGTTCGAGGGGTACTTGGATATCGCGACGAAACCGAAACCTTTTTTTTTTTTTTATTGAAATCAACGAATCAGGTGGTCGATCTGACGTGTTAGAAACAAGTTCCTGACAAAAAAACCCTAGCTCAATAGTTTGTAAAAGTCTGGCTGTGGCATCATGAAGTGCAGCAGCAATCGAGAATTGAGCCGGCTGATAAGAGCTGATAAGAAAAATGCTTGCATGGATCGTATTTTTCACCGTTTTTTTCGTCTTTTTCCAAAAAATAAACCTAATTCCCACGCTCAGCCGATTAGGATGCTGTTGATAACTCCCAAGCGCATTGAAGATTTGCCAAGGTTTGCCAAGATTCCACAATGGCCCGCGCTTTGTGTGCCAAGACGACACGTCCCTGAATGTTTTCTGTGCTGTAGGTGTCACTTTGAGGTTGATAGGGCATCCGAATGAGTGATCGTAGGTTTGATTCCCCCTCCGGTGCAGTCTTAGAAAAAAATCCTGCTGGGTTTGGTTGCTTTGGTGGTTGTCATTAACTGTTATATAAATAATTTGTTCACATATCTGGCAGCCCCCCCCCCCCCCCCCCCCCCCCCCCCCCCGAAACGCTGTTAATTTCTGTTTCATATAATTTCCAGTTAAACAATTGCACATAAGTTGATCCCAAAGTGTGCTGTTATAATACATAAATGCGTTGGCCCTCATACCAAATCTCAAACTCCCAAATATTTTTGCAAACTACAGTACAATATAAAAAAAAAAAATACTAGGACAAAGTGGAGGAGGTGAACAAGAAGGCCACAAAAAGAACTGTTTGTAAACGGAACTCCTAAACGAAAAAAATAAAAAAAGTTACCCGAAGATTCACACCGCAAACTCCCATGAAGCACACATACGGTAAAAACACCCCCCCCCCCCACCACCACAAAACACCAGCCCCCCCCCCCCCCCCCCGATCCCGCCGCGAGGTGCCAAGGATTACGTTGTTGAAACATGAAAGACAAATACCAAGGACAAAACCATAATTATTAGCAATGTTATAATCAAGAAGATAATCGCACACCCAAGCCCTCCAAGAAAAGAACATTATTAATAATTATTTAATTAAAGGCCGCGGCTCACTCAGAGATTTCTTGAAAGAGGACGCCCTCACCGGATTCCAAAACAATCGTTCCTTTTGGCTTGTACATAATACTTGTCCCTATACTAATCAGTGTGTGAAATTGCTAAGCTTAAATCGAAATTCCTTCATATAGAAAATCACAACTTTTTTATAAATTCCGGATCCGGAATTGTTGTTTATACACAGTATCCTCTGGGCACGTCATACTTCACATAAATGTTTACGCATCAAAACGAAAAATCCCGATTCATACTTTAGGTTACGATCTTTTAGTTTCTATTTGACCCTATTTTTTTCATTATTGCCGCTCTATTATCTCCGGAATGTTAAAATTAGTTAGGGGTGCAAAATTGTCTTGTCCAATCTTTGAGAAAAGATGAACATTTGAGCCCATTTTTAAAGAAATCGGAGCAATATTTCAGATTTAACCCTTTCCGTAATGACCTTTGACATTCGACCATTTTCGTCTTAGATCTCACGTACACATACTTTTGTAAGTAGAACAAACCATACCTTTTTTTAATTCCTTGTGACAAGACAACTTTGTCAACAAGTATTCAAGCATTTCTCGCCATCTAAACATGTTTTGTACTTACTATGACATCCGGACACAAATATTTTAATTTGATTTCAGAGTGTGCGGACGTGTTTTTGACACGCTCCGTACCCTACACAATACTGTGAGTCAATATTGGCTTAGTATACCCGTCAATACTATCCCCCATAGAGGACTGCCAAATCGTGTGAAACACCTTTTTCTATGTGAATGACTTTGCAAAATGCATTGTTAGCAAATGCGAGTTTGGGTTTATTTGCCGTATTGAAATCACGTCTTCACACGATTTTGGCGTCCCCGCAACTCTCCTACCATGGAATAAGGAAGTTGCCGTCCCACGTGTAGGGTTATTACCGGTATTATCTAGTCCGCTGGATATTAAAACACAAAGCTCACTAATCCCCCTCACGCCTATTGTACCCTCTTGTAATCGTCTCCACAGGCGGTCGGACATAAGTCACTTATTAACCGGACCTTAAAAATTGATCGGTTTTAGTGTCGGATATAAATTTGCCGTGTGAACGCACATCGGGGTTTCACTCGTATCGGACCTAATAGTTGGGTCATTTGGAGGCAATTCCGTGACCGTGGAGAGCAGAGCATCATTTCTCAGTGTATGTTTGCTCTCTATGGAAGGTTAATGAACAAATTTAGCGGGGGTGCCCCTCCTGAATTGGGGCGGAATCCAGTTGGGGGAACATTCATAATACAGGTTCAAAAATTTAAAAATGCCTGGATTGCTGTAAATAAGGTACCAAAGTATTCGTCTTGTCACAAGGATTAAAAAAAGTCTATTTTCTACATACTTACAGGGTATGGCGTTACGGGAGATATAAGACAAAAATGGTCCAATGTCAAAGGTCATCCACCAAAGTTAATCTTTAATATTGGACGGATTTCTTTGAAAATGGTTTTTCCAAATTGTTAGCCTTTCCACAGGTTTCAACAATTTCAGTTTGGCACTCTACCATTTGTATTTGTTTATCGACATAAAATTACAACAAGGACCCCCATGGACCTCTATTGATCCCGAATTTTAAAATTATGTAGAGGGTGTCAAAATGTTCTTGGGCCAATCTTTGAGTAAAGATGACCAATTTGAGCCCATTTTTTTAAAGAAATCTGAGCAATATTTCTCCACGGTCACGGAATTCCTAAAATGACCAACTCTAACTAATGCTTAGAGCCGACGATTTAATGCCGAAAAGGCAGTTAAGTCTGGTATTAAAGTTATGACCGGTACTAGTAAAGTCGTGTGAACGCCGTTCTATCCGGACTAACGTAGCATTTTCCGTCTTTCTGAGAGTAAAGCACGGAAAGCAGTGGCGTTAGTCGGAGTGGGCGAAGTGGGAGACTCAGACACCCTTGGAAAAAAAATGGGGAGAATTTTGAAGTCCAAGGGAGAAAAAAGGGGCAATGACAATGGTTGAAAAAGTAAAGAGAAGAGGAGAGGCAGGGAAAAGCCGGTGTTTTTGATGTTCTGAATTACATCATGCAGAGGCTAGAAACCGTCCTCATTTTTGCGAACTCCAAAGAAATAAGTACATTAAACGTTTCCCAATTCCTACGTATTGTTTCCAAATCCTGGATACGCCACTGATTCGGGGGAAATTATCTTTGCCCTTCAGCTGCAAGGGATAAATCTACAGGTCCTTGCCCACATTACTAGAGGTTTAGTTACGCGTTTACGCCACTGATGGACGCCAGCTCTGCCATTCTGCTGTTTCGAATGACAACCAAAGCATGCTTATACCCTCTTACCTCGGTCGCTCTTCGAAGCAATGTTAGCCTGATCGGTTCGGGTTAAGCATCAGGTGATTTTAATTTTCAGATTTTTGTGTTGAATCACTTAAGGAAATTATCCCTAATATCCCAAGTTCTTGGACCACAATGTTTTTTAAAAAAAGTTACAACAAACCCTTTGGATCAGGCCATTTGGTATAAAGGTGTTAAGAACAACCACACCGACGGCACTTTTTCAACTGTAATAATTTGGTCCTTAGTTTTTTTTTTTTTAACTCTCACACTTTCTAGGGTTTTGTTTAATATTATACCGTGCGAGTCAAAATAAATAGGACCGTGATTGAATATTTTTTTAATCAAATTGAAAAACATAAAAATATTTGTATAAAAACAAAGTTTTACATATTCAAAACAAGCATGTTTTTTTTCCTCTCCTTAGAAAAAAAACCCCGAAATTCAATCATTCTTACATCGTTCTGGCCTGGTCGCCGAACGAAACCACATTTGTCCAGCTGTCACGAATGCTGATGTTTAATATTGTTGAAGTATCTGGAAAATGACTGGGTCAAATGTAAATGCGATTTTAACCCGCGAGTTTCAAACAACAGATTAGCATGGTCTGCACAAAAATCAATAATTAATAAAATATAAAATCTGAATGGTATTGTCAAAACTAATTTGGCATCTTGGTGGAAAGGTAGTAGGTATCATGGCACCGTCCATAACCAGATACAACAAACTTTTATAGTTGAAACTTACGTGTAAGGCCCATTATCCCGTTGAGGTTCAGAGACAGTGCCTTGCAGTCCACAAGCAAACCGCTACCGTACACCTGCAAAAAGGTTATATAGCAATGGTCAGGAAATTGTATGGAACCATCAAGAACCACAACATGAAACATTGGAAAGAAGGACTGCCAGGTCCAAGCCTAACATTGCTCGAGTGAGACAAGCTCTGAGAATGAAACACGAATCAGATGCAGTTCCGTGGACAGCTGGATAAATGGGTACTTCAGCCAGACCACTCATAACAATGGTTAGGATTTATGAGTTTCGGTTGTTCTTTTTTCTAATGAGCGGAAGAAATGCTTGTTTCGAAAATGTTTTTTTGTTATGAGCGCAATAGGTTTTTGATAAAAATAATCAATCACGGTCCTCTTTCTTTTTGACTCAAACTGTGATTGAACGTTATTCTAAGGAAACCCCAAAATATTAGAAATAATTATATAATAATAATATAAACAAACAATTCTTGCTATAGCGCCAATGCCAACAGAGCCCAAGCATAGAGGTAGGAATTTTGTATAATTAAAAAAAAATACTCAAAAATACAAAATACAAAATAGAGACAATGCTAATGTTAAACATCAATGATATACTCAGTCGATACACAATTTCACAATAACTTCAATTTAGTAGAAATTCAAACACACACACACACACATATATATAGATATATAATATATATATATATATCATATTAGAATATATATATATATATATATATATTGTGAGCAACAGATAGAAGAGAAAGTTGCCTCCCATGCAAAGAACATATGGGGATACACCTGAATCGTCAGCTTCGTGCGGATTGGGTGTATGTAACCCACCGCGACATCGGTTAAGTCTGGATCTTTCCTGGATTAAGATGCCTAAAAAACCCGTCCTACAACTGATGAAAACAACTATCCTAGGCAACCAGATGGATGAAGGTAGAGAAATAAGAAACCGAAAGGGGAAAAAATCACCAAATTAACATTAGTGATTGGACTGCATCAGAAACAGGATAGTATCAGGAGCCAAAATGTTGTGTGAATAGGAATGTCTTCAGACGTGACTTGACAATAGTGCTGCCTGAGCTACGCGAATACTTTTTAGGGAGTTTATTCCACAAATTAATGTGCTGCTGCGTAAGCAAAAGATCTATCAACCATAGAACTTTGTTGTGAGTTGGCTGATTTACTCTCAGCTGGGAGCAAGAAGATGATCTCAAGGTTCTCGGTGTGAATACAGCTGGATGAGATCAGAGATATAGGCAGGTGACATGCAGTGGATGGCCTTATAGTGAGAAGCAGAATCTTAAAAGCTGTCCTCTGTTTAATTGGAAGCCATTGTAGTTGGTAGAGAGCTGGGTTTTGTGTGATATGGTCCCGTCGACGGATTTTAACGTACAAGACGGGCAGCTGCATTTTGAACCTTGGTCAATTCTCTTTTGGAAGGCCATAAAAGCAGGAATTGCAGAATCCAGCCTTGATGTCACAAGGCGGGACCAATAGGGATGGTAGATTTTTCATCACGGTATTGTCGAAACTGTCCAATTTTTCCTTATTGAGAGCCAAGCAGTCTTGCAATAGCCTGTTAACATGATTGATTCATTATAGAAGATGAGTCAGATGAACCAAGGTTACGTGCTTCAGAGACGGATGTATAACAGAATTGCAAATGATCATAGTGCGGAGAGTTGCTAGCCGATCGACTAAAATGAGAGCGAAAGTAAAACATCTCCGTCTTCTTGTCATTTAATACTTTCAGCTTGTGGATTTACACCCCAGGGGATCTGTGTCTCAATGCTGTTTCAATCTTTTATGGAGCCTACGGATCACCGAGGGTGGAAAGTAGGTAGAGCTGGGTGTCATCAGCGGGTAACAAACAAATTGAATTACGTGGCAGTGATATATCCTGTAGGGGGCAGAGAACAGGATGAAGTCAATAGGTCCAGTAAGCGAGACATGTGGGACTCCCACAATCTAACGCCACAGGATCTGACGAAGAACCTCTGACTGATACAGATTTGAGTTGGCCATTCGAGGTATGACGAGAACCAACGTAAGCTTTTCAAAATCCCATACCGTTCAGTTAGAAGGGTTTGGCGAGTTTGTGGTCTATGTGTCGAAGGCGGCGCTGAGCCAGTAACACTAGTTACACGCTCTTTTGGTTGGTCAAGAGCAGTCAAAGAGTAATTCAGCACCAGTAACAGAGCAGTCTCAGTACTGTGCTATTGCCGGTATGCCGACTGATCGGACATGGCAGATCATTATCGATGAGGTAGTCTGCAAACTGAGTCACTGCTACTCTTTCAATACCTTCCGAGTTAATGGCAGATTAGTTATAGGGCGATAATTTGAGAGGATGTTGGTGTCCAAGCAGATTTCTTCAGCAACGGGATGACAGATGCATGCATGAGAAGCTTGGGGAAATAAGCCCAAGACAGGCGAGTTGGCCATCCTTGTTATGACATGGTAACAGATCATCTCCCCCAGACATAGTTTTTAAGAGACCAGCTGGTAAAGGGTCTAAGGTGCAACAATTGATCGATGCTGATTTTATGGATTTCAAGACCTTCCTCTCAGACACTGTAGAAAAAGTAGCGAAGGTGCTTGGCATAATTGGTTAGTCAAACGGACATAGACGGCAGTGTTAGTATCAGGTAGACTGTTACGCAGCTTCTGGATCTTATTTGTAGAAAAATCTGCCAAAACTGTCAGCAAGATCTTATGGACATTCATGGGAAGGTAGCGGTTGTTCCACTCTGGGAGCAGTTAACTTACTGACTACACGGAAAAGGTGCCGTTGATCACATGTAGTAATCTGGTTGTTATGATAATCTGTCTTGGCTTTAGAAAGAAGAGATTTGTATTTAGAGCACTGATCTTTGTAAGCCTCTTTGCATACTGTGAGCCCAGTCTGTGAAACTCTACGCTCCAGCCGACGCCGTTCCTTCTTCTCAGCACGAAGAACATCTGTGTACCAAGGTGCATGAGGACGCAGACCTACAGATCGATTTACGAGTGGAGCATGTTCATCAAGTGTCTTAGATAAGATGTTATTATATTCATTAACTAGAGAATCACACTCAGCATCTGAAGGCAAACAAAGAAGTGCAGATCGTATATCAAAGCGAAAGATGTCTCTTTTGATGTTGCAAATTTTCCGAGTCTGCATGGTTTTAATGCACGGTTCAGGTTGGTTGATTTTGATGAAGCACTTGACAGCGTAGTGGTCAGACGGCAAGTGACTATATGTTGAAATATGGCTCACAAAATTGTCTTGCTTCCAAGTTATTAGTAGATCCAGAGTGTGGTACCCGATGTGAGTTGGGCCAACAACTAGTTGTTTCAAGTCATGCAGATCTAGAATATTGAGGAAGGATTGAGCCTCACGGTCATCAACAACGTCAACATGTACATTTAAGTCTCCGGTTAGGAGCAAATGGCCATTACCAACTGTCAAAGTAGCAAGAAGAGAGGAGGAGAATTCAGCTAGAAACATTGATGAGGTGTGACATATTATTTTTCTTGTCAGACTTGAGTTTGTAAGAATTAGAATAGTTGGAAGGAGGTAGATTAGACTTGGTTGTAGAAGGTATGATATTGTGAATCATACATTCCATGGAGTTGAACTCGCAGGTCTCGTTTATCCTTACATGGAGACCATCCCTAACGAGAATAGCTGTACCCCCGCCTCTTCTATGATGGCGGTGAGAATGATGAAACTTATAATTAGGTAAAGTATTCTGGATATCGGCAATGGCTACATCATCTCTGATTCGGTGATGGCAAAGATATCCAACTGATTGCTGATGACGAAGTCACACAATGCAGGTGATCTGTTTTTTGCCTTGATAGACCTGGCATTCATGGTAGCAAAGCGAACTTCATTTGGTTAAGTTGTTACCTATTTTACCTTAATCAAGTATTTTAATTTATTGTATTACCCTGATACGACACTGGTGATTTTCTGATGCAAGTCCTCGTAGCATCCTACATTTTTTGATGTTGCCAAACACGGATTCCACGGAATGACAGCACCCATGAGTAGCAAATGATGGTATACAAACAAAGAATAAATTTACAAGACTCCACAAGCAATTAGTGGATATTATACTATGGATGCAAAACCGATGTGCAGTGTGCTGCAGTTCGTTATATTTCATACAGAAATAGTTGTCAAACGGTTGTTAGCATTCAAGCCCTATTAGTCCATACGTGATGACAAAAGAATGTACAAAGTGGTTTTATTATTTAGCAGGTCAGAAATTAAAAAAAAAAAAACACGCTGAGCTATCTCATTTAATTGATATGCATACGTGTGAATGAAAGTGTAACTTCAATCAATAAATTGTTCTCACCCAGAATTGAAATTGAAAATATGGACCACTTTTTCACACGGACGGAATTGAATACTTTGTATTGGTGTCACAGAAAGTATCAGTCACCAAAATAGTTAGTGGTCAGACGGCAAGGGACTCTTGTTTTGAAATAGGGCACAAAATTGTCTTGCTTCCAAGTTATTAGTAGATCCGCGTGTGGTTCCCGATGTGAGTTGGCCAACAAATAGTGTTTCAAGTCGTGCAGATCTAGAATATTGAGGAAGGATGAGCCTCACGGTCATCAACAACGTCAAACTGTACATTTAGTCTCCGGTTGGAGCAAATGGCCATACCAACTGTTCAAAGTAGCAGAAGAGATGAGAATACATCTAGAAACATTGATGAGGTGAATTTATTTTCTTGTCAGACTTGAGTTTGTAGATTAGAATAAGCTGGAAGGGTAGAAGGTGCTGATTGTGACCATCATAATTACATGAGGTAAACTCGCAGGTCTTGTTTATCCTACATGGAGACCATCCCTAACGAGAATAGCTGATACCCCGCCTCTTCTACGATGGCGGTGAGAATGATGAAACTTATAATTAGGTAAAGTATTCTGGATATCGGCAATGATACATCCTCTTGATTGCGGTGATGGCAAAGATATCCAACTGATTACTGATGACGAAGTCACCAAGGCCGGGGATTTTTTTTGGCCTTGATAGACCCTGGCCTTCCAGGTAGCAAAGCGAACTTCATTTTGGTTAGATTGTTAACTATTGTACCTAATCAAGTTACTTTTATTTATTGTATTACCCTGATTAGACACTGTGGAGTTTCTGATGCAAGTCCTCGTAGAAATCCTACGTTTTTTTGTGCTTGCCACCCCGGCTTCCACGGAAATGAAATGCACCCATGGTAGCATATTGATGGTATACAACAAAGAATAAAATATTACAAGAATCTCACAAGCAATTTAGTGATATTATACTATGGATGCACAACAGATGTGCAGTGTGTTGCAGTTCGTGATATTTCTACAGAAATAGTTCTGTCACACGGTTGTTAGCATTCTGATCCAATATTATCCATACGTGATGACAAAATAATGTACAAAGTGGTTTTATTAAAAAACACGCTGAGCTATCTCATTTTATATTGATCTGCACTACGTGTGAATGAAAGTTGAAACTGAAATCAATTAAATGTATCTTCACCAGAATTGAAATTGGAAATCATGGACACTTTTTCATCACGGACGGACATTGCATTACTTTTGTATTGGTTGTCACAGAAAGTATCATTTTCACCATTAATTACCATTTAAATGGTCATTGTGAGAGTTTTTCAACGGTGTTTCGGTTCGTGTGCATGAATAAAACAGATTTCGATAAGTAACGATGTTTTCACATGTTTCTTTCAATTTTAATCGTTATTCTAACCTTCTTTGGGTGACAGTTTATAACTCCGATGCCAGTTCCCATGGACCACATACGATCAGCTAGTACCGGTGATAAGCTTATCGGACTTAAAGTTATGTTGGATCTAAGAGCTAATAATACCGTTAGATGCGCGTTAGACACTACCAAATTTAAGTCCGATACTAAAACCGACAGAATCCGATCAGTGCGCGTCCACACGGCCACTTTAAGTCCGACGCTAATGCCGACCGGAGTTAGTACCGGTGTAGAAGTAATTATTGTCCGGCGTACTCATAGTCCGGGGAACAATGGCAAACAATAGGGCAATCGATTCAGTTGACTCTTCACGTAACATTAGTTTCACACTTTATTCCGTTATCGTCTATGGAGCCCCGGACTGTGGCTCCCGCCGGACTATATCTGCTTTCACACCGGTGTGAAAGCAGATATAGTCCGGCAGGAGCCATAGTCTTAAGTCCGACTTAAGTCTGACTTAAGTACGACTTAAGATACGACTAGAGATAAGGAGGAACCACGACTTCCACAATCCGATTTTAATCTGTTTATCCATTCACTCGCACAAAATGAAGGGATTCAACAGCCACCCTTTGATCATAATCCCTCTGCCGCAATCGATGATTGGCGGGCAATCACTACTGTAGAATATTTTGAAAAACTCTATGTCCGAACACGTAAAAGTGTAAAAGTATATTGCTTATAGACTACGGGCTACCATGACTCCCCCCCTGCACCCCCCCCCCGGGGATTTTTGGAGACAACCATTTTTGTAAAGCTTATATCATAAGCAACTGAATTCAGGTTGTCTGCAAAAATCCCCACCCTGGGTTAAACGGTGAGGGCGCTTTTTCAAAATGGCTGCCAAAATGCAACCACCCCCTTCGGGAGAGAAGTACCAACATGCCTAGAACAACACAGAAACATCACAGGCACTTGATTTTGGTACCAATAGATAGCTATGGTCCTCCTCTTTCCATTGATACCAAAATGAGTACCAACATGCCTAGCATTACGTCACAATGACGTCATAAAGTTCGCATGTTAGCAAAATTGTCAATTTCCATAGACACACATAGGAGAAAATTCATTTTTTCGCCAAAAATGTTAGGAATATCCAATTTTCATGGTTTTTTTTGGCTCAACTTGATGGAAAATGACTAGTTTTATAAAATGAGAGCATTTTAGTGCTATAATAATGTTTTTGAGTCGCTAAAATTGCGAAATATCAATTTTCCACCCTTTATTCAGTACATGTATTTTCATACTTTCCTCAACATATGACGTCATAGTGACATCATAATGGGGATGTTGGCACTTATTTTGATACCAATGGAAAGAAAAAACTCTAAGCTACCCTGTGGTACCAAATTTACAGGTATCGGATGTTCAGTAACGAAAATCACAGGGGGGTCGGGACTTTGTTACAAAAATGGCTCAGGAAGACGAGGGTTAAGTCAAAACGTGACAAGTATATCGATGCCTTCCTAAGAGGAGGAGGAAAGAGAAGATCAATTTCTGAATCAAAGGAGCTATATTTAAGCTCGTATACCAAGGAAACAGCATTGCTTAAAAGATCGTCAATTGAACAATACCAATGATTATTAAAATCGGAAATTCTTCTTGTCGTATCCAAACACAGTGGTTCTCAAATGTGATTTAGCCAGAGGTGGGTACAATGTCTGGCTGCTTCACTGAATTCTTCAAGGTCCTTGTCTGTGCATTGTTGCGCCAACATTGGGCAGACCAATAGATGCTCCAGTGTCCTGATCTGCTTCCAGGTAGACTCACTTCTGCAAGGAAACCTTTGATCGGCCGATTCTGGATCTCAATCAGCTGAGACACCGCCACTCATCTCACGAGAAGCCAGCCCCAGGCGGAAGACGCTCACCAGACTCAATACCAATAGATGCCACTTGGTTGACAGCAAGTCTTTCAATTTTTCCACAAGCCAACTCCCCTAAACTCCTTAGGGACTATTTCAAAGGCCCGGACTTGCCTAAGAAACTACCCCGGACCTAAGGCGGTCATCAGCCGGCCTCTGTCCAAACACTGGGCGCTCCATACCAGATACTTGGCAGCTATGCTCATGCCTGCTACGCGGCTGCATGTATAAGTTGGAGCTGGCCGAAGACACCCCGCGACAAGCCGGCAGGAGGCATCCAACGACGGGTCAAGCTTCTGGGCTGACCCCTCCCATACAGGGCAAGCATACTCCACACATGAGCAGCACAGGGCAATCGCCGTCGATCTCAGGGCATGCGGGCATACAGGGTAATGGGGAAAAGCCCCTTGTGGGGGTTCAGGGGCAGAGACCCCGGAAGCTCTTGAGTTTAACATGTTCGAGTGCTTTCGGAGCTAGAGGTTATGTCCTTATCTTGACGCAGATGAACTATGCTGAACATTGCGGGGGTCCAGGGGCGGAGCCCCCAGAAGCTCTTGGGTTTTAGCATGTTTCAGCGCATCCGGCCGGAGAGCTCTCGGTTATCTCACAATCATGAAGCAGATGAACTATACTGCCCCTGGCGGGGTCCAGGGTTTGGAGCCTGTGGAAGCTCTTGAGTTAAATAGCATGTTCGAGTGCCTTCGGAGAGATCTCAGTTATCTCATTATCTTGAAGCAGATGAACTATACTGTCTGTGACAATAACAACAAAAATCACAACAACAGTATTTTTTTTATTTTTCCGAAACATCATTTCAGTGCCCCCCCCCCCCCCGAGGTGGTCACATAGTGCATGAACTTTGAAGATATAAGTCAAAAAAGGGCATTAAGTGAATATTGGCCGCCATTTTAAAAAAAGCGCCCTCACTCTTTAACCCAGGATGGGGATTTTTGCAGACAACCTGATTTTGATAGCTATATGTATAAGGTTTCCAAAAATAATGGTCTCCAAAAATCCCCGGGGGTGCAGGGTTTCGGTTATGGGCTCATGACCTATTATTACAACATGTTCCGGTGTGGCAGGAGATATGGTCCTCCGGGCTCACAGTCCGGGAACAATGGTGAACAATACTGCAATCGATTCAGTGACTCTTCACGCAACATTAGTTTCAGTTCACGCTTTATTCCGTTGTCGTCTATGGGCCCGGACTATGAGACCTGCCGGACTATGATTACTTTCACACCGGCTGTCTCCGGTGTGTATTTGTTGTTGTTTTCGTTATACTACGTGAATAAAAAAAAATGTGCAAGGATTAAAGATGATCTTGACCTTAATGCAATCAATATATCATAGATTTGTTATTGTTTTTATAAAACCCATCTAATATCCTTCCAAATGTTGAAAAAATGAAAGAAATCAATTAAATAATAAGCCAGGTATGACCAAATTTGTAAGCACACCCCTTTTTTCGCCATTCCTATGGGATTTACACACATTAAACTTGTGTTTGTGAGAATGTACAATATCAATATCATGATGCCTTTGTCAACTTAATGCTACATTTTCTTAATTATTTCAACTACGGATTAATCAACGAATTTATTTATACCAATGTGCCAACTGATATTACGAATCCAAACAGCAATTCACCTGTTGCAGAGCAAGAAAACAAGATCTTCCCATTGTTTAGGACATTGCAAAGAGTTTAGTCCCTTTAATTGGCATAACTTGTATCTATACCTGGATTACAGTAGTAGTGTTGAAACCCATTTCATTTACACATCAGGATTAATTGGGTGAGATTTTGTGTGAACATTAAATTCTTTTTGAAGATCAATGAAGGAGATTATAGCTATTTATAGATCAATTAAACAAAATAGCACGGGTCATCATTACTTTCTTAATGCTATGCCCCGTATATCGTACATTGACGTATTCTTGCTTAACTGTGTAAATCCCATTGGAATGGAGGAAAAATGGGTGTGCTTACAAAACTTGTCATATCTGGCTTATTTTTTAATCGTTTTCTTTCATTTTTTCAACATTTGGAAGTATATTAAATTGCTTTTATTTAAACAACAACAAATCTATGATTCAGTGACTTTATCAAGGTCAAGGTCATCTGCAACCGTTGCACAATTTTTTTTTGATTCACGTAGTATAAGAAGTTAATGTACATAGTTGTATTCGCTAGCTTTATGGCCAAAGATGACCAAGCTGTGAGAAATAAAGGATGAAAGTTTGACTAAATTTGAACCGGTGCCCCGGGCCGTCTTCGATTTTCGTTGGGCACCCATGCTCGGTCCAGATCCAGGGGTTCCGAAAGTGACCCATAACGGGACCAATTTTCAGTTAAAATATACCCGGCCCCTAATTGGACCAACTTTGGTGAAATTATACTAGTTTTCAGTGAAAATATACACCTAACGGCACAGCAGTAATATGATATCCAAGATAGGTTTCTGTGCTAATTTAAATATATTTTCAACTAGTATTATCCCAGTTATATACTCTCTTTTGAAATTCCACTTATAATGTATTATAAACGTCTTTACTTGTATGCACAATTATTTTTCAGTACGGCATTGTTTCAACATAATATTGATTCATTATTAAGTTTTCGCGTAGGCCTATTTCTATGATGAACAAATAAAAAATTGATTGAAGATTGACGGTCAATTTGAGTGAGATTATACCCTTGCGGGCACTTGTTTCTCAAATTGAAAAGATTAACATTTAAAATAGCCAATATACCAAAACAATACACTTGTTCTACTGCAAGAAAAGGTAACCACTTCGGGTTATTGTGCTGTCTGTGTAGGTTTATTTTTCTTTATTTGTATCATTGAACCAGTCACAAATGAATTTTGTACCCACAGTGGGACTAGAACTTGTTAATTGAAGTTTGATACCCCTAGTGGTAGTTCCAAGAACCCCCCCGGGACGTGTTGATCGGTTTCAATGGACCGACTATGTTGGTTATACCTTCGGAGTGAAACCCGAAAGAAACAACCACGACCTGAGAATTTTCTCGAGGAGAAAATCTGAATAGGATTATCCTCGGAAGGGCTAATCTGCTAACAATTGCAATTATGGGGCGGCGTGATAGATCGTTCAAACGTCAGTGGGTCGTTGTGGTTTTCTTATCTCTTTCTTCCTGATACTACTTTGGCTACTTGCAACCCACATCCTATGGGCTGTTTCTGAACGAATCGGCAAGGAATATGGCTACTGAGATTGTGAAGGAACTATTGGCACACAACGATTAATTTCAGAATTTATTTAAAGCAGCATGCATGAGCAACGATGTGAAAAGAATGGGACACGTTCAAGTTGACGGGAAGTTCATGATATACCAGTGTCAACAGAGGGAAACTGCCAAAAAGATTAACAACGGATCGGGGCGAAAGATGGAATCCATACACGGCTGGAATGCAGTAAAAATCGCTGAGCTGGAGGAAATCAAACAATACTCAAGAAGGAACTGTGTTTTAGTCACAGGTATACCAGAGAGGAGAACACAGATGACAATATCAACGGCTTTTGCTGCTGAGTTCTGACATGGCCAATCACAAGATATTCCGCTTGAGGTGAATTTTACATTTACAGTTGACACAGTGTAAATTTTACAACTTTTTAATGTCTTGCATTAGACTGACTTCAGTCTATATTACATAAAATTGTAATACTAAAATCTGAAAAAATTTAGGAAGCTCTGGACAAGGCCTCCGCCAAGAATTTTCTTTTTTTTTTTTTTTTTTCCTTTGATGGTCTTCATGTCCAGATTGTATTCTTGTAGAGTTAAACTGCACCTGACAAGTCTTTGATTCTCGTTGTCTCTTGGTGGATGTGAAGTCAAGCGGATTGTGATCCGTGTACACTAAAACTGTTACATTGTGTTTTAAATACACTTCAAAATTTGCAGGACAGTAGCAATGCAAGCCATTCTTTCTCAATTGTTGAGGGTTTTTCTGATGTTTGTCAAACTTCTTTGAGTAATAACATACAGGGAGGGGAATCTACATCATTTTCATCTGTTGCATG
>JAMKCH010008037.1:0-82002 GCA_023653785.1 Ophioderma brevispina
CCCAGTCTGCCAGCTTCTGGCAATTGCTTTATTTGCTAACGACTCTAAATGTTTGAAGAATATTACGACCTTGTCCACTGACTGCCAAAACCTCCAGGATGATATTGATTCCTGGTTTGATTGTAGTATTACATGTATTTTGATTTTCATCCATCAAAATGACTCGATCCAGAATTTTATGAAATTTGATTATAAAATGAAAGGTAATTGTGTAAAATTCCGTTCCTAGTCCCTGCCCTGCCCTACTCTTGCAAATTGTATACCTAAGTAATAGCCCAAGGGGGTAACATTGGTCAGTTTTCGGGGGGGGGGGGCGTGGCACATTTTCCCGGTTTGTTTGGTCCTCTTTTTGTTCGGTTTTGATCCATTTTTTCGTCAACAACCTGAAGAAAATGGGCTGAGGGGATTCGAGAGGTGAGGATGAATATCGCTTAACTTCCCTCTAGGCTACGGCATCTTTCCCTTCACTCCTTCCCCTCCATTTCCGCATTCATTTTTCCTCCTTTCCTCTCATCCGCCTCGCTCACTATTCCCTTCAACCCGTTCTATCGTTCCCCTTTCCCAGTTTTTCCCGTGTCTCGGTACTTTCCGGAGTGACCACTTTTCACACGCTTGTTTGAGAGTAATGAATTTTAACTCTCAAACGTCCCCCCTGAAAATTAGCTGATTTAAATAGGCCATATACTATCGTAACAAGGCGGTTTCTCGAACCACAAGGTCCACCGCTCATGCAGTAGCTAAAGAACACGAAGCACCAATTTTAAGATCTCCGGGAAGATTGTGATGGCCCCAATTTCATCATCCTCCTATGACATGTTAGTGATTTGACCCCGATGACCCCAACCATGACCTTGAACTGACCTTTCCAAATTGTCAACACTGAATGTTGACCACACGGCCACCAAGTTCATCCTCCGACCACATGATTAGTGATTTGACCTTACATGACCCCCAACATGACCTTGCATGAACCACAAAGTTTTGGCACTGAATATGACCACACTCACCAATTTTCAAACCCTCCATCCACATGTTAAGTGATTTACCTTGGATGACCCCGCATGACCTTCAAATTACCTTCAAAATTTTTGGCACTGAATGTTGACCACACCCCCAAGTTTCATCATCCTCCTACCACATATTAGTGATTTGACCTTGGATCAACCCTCATGACCTTCACATGACCTTCAAAAGTTTTTTAACAATTATAAAAAAAATCACACACACACCCACCAATTTGTCACACCCTCCAAACCACAGTTATTATTTTGACCTTGGATGACCTCGGATGACCTTGAAATAACCTCAAAAATTTTTGTTACTGAATGTTGATCACACCCCACCAAGTTCATCCTCCTCACATTGTTAAGTGATTTGACCTTGGAGACCTGAAATGACCTTCAAAATTTTTGGTACTGAATGTTGACCACACACCCACCAAGTTTTCAATCTCCTACCCACATTTTAATGATTTGAACCTTGGATACCTCGGGATGAACTTGAACTGACCTTCAAAATTTTTGGTACTGAAGTTTGATCACACCCACCAATGTTCATCCTCCTACCACATTTTAAGTATTTGACTTGGAGACCTCGGAGGACCTGAACTGAACCTGCAAATTTTTTGGTACTGAATGTTGACCACCCCACCAATTTTCATGACCTCGATGACCTTGAATGACCTCAAAATTTTCTGCACTGAATGTTGACCACCGACTCACCATTTCAACATCATCCTACAACACAGATAATGTTTATAGCAATTTAACTGCATTTTTGTCTATTTTTGACCCCATTTAGACCTTTGACCAATGCCACATTACCCTCCTCCGAACTCTCCGCAGCCTACTTGATTGACATCTATGGTGCGAAATGGACACCCATACTTGCTCCAATCAAAAGATATCGTGTTGACAACGTTTATTATAGCGAGTTAGCCCTATTTTTGCCCATATTTGACCCTTTTTTTGACCACATTTGACCTTGACCCATGCCACAGAACCCACTTAGTATCTGTTCCCACCTCCCCCCACCGCCTACTTGGAGATCATCTATGTTCGAAGATGGACTTCCCATACTGCTATTCCAAGATATCGCACCACACACACGCACGGACGCTAGCATTTCTATAGTCCCCCTTCGCCAGCAAAAGTTGGCGGGGGACCAACAAATGTTCGATATATGCTTGCCCCGCCCCCCTGAAAATATATGTGCCTCCCCCCCCCTTTGGCCCCGGAAAAAAAGCTGGTTACGCCACTGGGGCCCCCCCTTTCCGTCCACCGGTTTACATTTAGAAGTATATCACGAACACCCTTTAAAAAATCATCCGTATATCATATAAGCACATCCCCATGAATTTACAATTACAAAAACGGAGGTATATGAAAATAGTGGCATATTCGCAAGCACATTTTTTTTAAAACATCTCCAATGGTAATTTTCATTTTCCGTTCCGTACTGGAGGAAGTTTTAATGCATCCTCCAGATGCTGTATTGATTTTTAAAAACAATTTTTGCTTTTTTTAATTATTATAATCTTTTTTAATGTAATTTAACCGTTTGAAAAGAAATTGTTAAATTTGTAGGTTTGTCCAGTATTTTCTGTAAAAATAATCGGCAAAATATTTTGATATATTTGCTAAAAGTAAACATTGCTCATTTGCAACGGTCCTGTACATTTAATAAAATTTCTTACATAAAATGCGTTCAGTCGATAATTGAATTAAAGCTGAATCGCCATGTAATGAATGAACGGGATCATCCCAACGTGTGAGTGTCACTGTACCTGCGGCTTGCGCTGTATCACCACAGGTGGGCGACGGAGTTCTAGACCTGTCTGGTGATGGCTTTTCGGTGCAGGAGGCTCACCTATTCGGTGACAATAAAAATGCTGACCTCATTAAATTGTCATATGATTGGCTAAGAAAATAACGGGAAAATAGCCATTCCTAATATTGGAGTCAGGGGAGGGGAATATTTTTCCCTCGACAAGGGAAAAACTTAGTACATAGTCATGACTCCGGGCTTATTCGGAGGAAAAATTTTCCGACTGAAGGTCACAGACCTTGTTCCCAAGGTTGGTTGGTCCCTTTAGTTGATAGTATCCGGTATTTTATCTTCCTATCCCATTGTGTACAGACCTTGTTACTACTGTATTACCTGACTAACTCCGGTACATACAAGGACATGCAATGTACGCGCTTGAAAACACAATGAGGTTTTTTGCGGTCAGACTATCTCCCAGGGAGGTTCTTGTCCGGGGTTCATGTGCGCCTCTTATTGCCATGGGGTGCATTGAGTTGGTCGGTGTTAATATCGCTTACACAAATAAAAGGCAACGATTGATCGGGATTACAATAAGCATTTATTGCGTGTGTGTTAAGATTGGTAAAAGAGAACTTCCCAAAACTTTCGGGAACTGTTATACAAAATCCTACATATCCAAGGGTCTGTGGATTTTGGCTGACTCAGAGGGATTGTAGTCTTCATTACCAGTCGTTTATACCACAGACCCTGATAGGGTCTAAAAAAGAATCAATAGTCAAAGCCCTTGCCCTGAAGCAGGAAAGGAACTAACGTACAGTTGTTATAGCTTTTCCCTAAGTGGGAGTGATGGATTTTTGTGGCCAAAATTGATTTTAATTAGCTTACTTGTCATTTTGGGGTGCTGATTTCAAAAATCTAGGTGCCATTTTTTTCAACCACGCCTTCAGTCGCCAGTTTGGATTTCAAAAGGGCCGCCATTTTTCAGTCTTTTTTTGATCTAGATATCTCCGCTTAGGAGCAATTTAGAGGAGTAAAATTGGAGGCAATACCCAGTTTTGATCCAGGGATTCGATTGAAAGCACCGTCTTACTTGTAACTGATTTGGTATTTGGCTGCAGCGCATTGAATTTTTCAAAATGCCGCAATTTTACATTATATTATGGCCTATATCTTGGACGTTTGCTCAACGGGAAGAGTAAAAATGGTGGCCAATACCCATGTTTGTGATACAGTGATTCCATTAACAGACTGTCTTACTTGGTATCTAATTTGCTTTGCCGCACATCTTGATTTTCAAATGGCCGCCATATCTAATACACTTGATTTTAAATCTCAGCATACTAGTAATAAGCAGTCCCTTAAATGGTAGCATTGCCTGTACTATGATGATAATTCCAATCCAACTGTCATGCCTTTATTTCAATGAGCAAACTCAGCGACCATGGCAGATTTTAATATTTTTAAACACTATCCTTGAAATACCTGACTTTGATCTTTGATTGTCTTTTCATACATGAGATTATTTTACCATACTGCGTTATTTCGAGACTTAATTTGAGGTTTAGGCATTAATCAATAATATTTTCTAAGCGGAGAAGTTAACTACATGTTATTCACCGTTTTAGAGACACAAAAACTTTTATATCATGCAAACTTGACTAAAATGGGCGAGAGGAATATATTTTTTTTGCATTCCATCAAAAGAAAAAAAACATAGCTATTGAAATTCCATTAGAGGCTTACACGACTACATGGGTTACCCAGTACCTAGTCAGGATAGCACATAAGTTCTTTAGGGCATGTGTAGAGAGTATACTCATCTATGGAGCTGAGACTTGGACCATTACCCAAAAGCTTGAGGACATGATCAATGCCTATTATATACAACTTCTTAGAAGAGTACTTAACATCAGTTGGAGAGATCATATTTCCAACAATGAGGTATATGGACATATACCACTCCTATCAGAAACCATTAAAAAGAGACGTCTTCAGTTTGCAGGTCACTGCATGCGGACAACTGACCAACCTATCTCTCACCTGATTTTCTGGACACCACCTGGAGGAAGAAAACTTAGCCGTGGCAGGAAACTTAGTTATCCTGATGACGGATGTCATTGCTAAAGATATTGGATTGTATGCAAGTGAAATCCAGCAACTCGTTAAGGATAAGGCAACCTGGTACAAATTTGTCTCAGCTGCTTTTGACGTTCCGTCTACGGACGACAGATGATGATGATGAGTCAGGATAGCCTTCTGGACTTTGTTACGTTGTAATCAATTGTGTTACCAAAGTCACTGCATTTACAGAGCGCTGTTCTTGTTGGCAAATGTGCTGCACTTGCTGTTCTTGACATACACCATGCACAAAAAGTTTTCAAGAACATTTAACATGCTGCCTAGGTCGAAACTATCCTCACGAAATTTCTGGAATACACCCATTGCGTCACAGCTTGAATCTAGGCTTTATCCACCTACTCTTAGATATGCCAGCAAATTTTCCTCCCTAATCAGTAGCTCTAAAAGCGTGCAGACCTAGTAGACCTATATTTTTTCGCTTCCAAAACTGCTTGCACACCTGCAGTATGTTAATTCTCGTTCGATTTTCCTTTTTCCAGTGATGAAGTGAAGCTCGCATGGAAGGTTGTTTGGTTGTTGGAATCGTTGAGGATTGCCAACTAAGCTCTTGCTCTTGTCATTTGGGATTAGAAGAAGGCCATTGGAGGAGCAAACAGTGATTTTGCGGATAACAGAAAAACTGATAAGCTGTTCCAATGTTTGGTCCCCGACCGGAAATGGAATGCCTGACTTAGTAACTATGAAATTGCCAGATTTTAGAGCTTCCCCAGTTTCTTGGTCAGTTCAGGTACATCTTTATTGGGAAAGACAATTCGTTTAAGTGAGTATTATTTTTAGAGTCAGTAGGCAAGTAGTATTTCACTTGCTCCCCAAGGCCCGAGACCAAAGCTCACACTCGTCCCTGTCAATTGCGGAATCAAAGTAGACTCTACCTGTTTCATAAACCAGAATTCTTTTGCCATCTGCGGAAGGTCTTGACCAAGTGCAGCTCGGATCTGATTTGAAGATTACTTTACTCTTCAAAGGACACCCACCATATATTTTGTCTCATATTGAAGGCCTATTGTGGAGTTCGTGACCTTTCAGGATTTGGTACAAAGTTTTGTAGCATGCCAAAGTTGATCAAAAGGGAGGTCATCGTAGACCATGATAGTGGTTAACATTGGGTTACTTACCACCACGCTTAAAACACTTCCAGTAAAGCTTTGATGGATTGTCGATGGGTTGATGGTGAATAAAGACCAGCTCAGTGCTTATGGATTCAAGTATTTTGCGCTAGCATGAAGTGAAGCAAAGAAGCATGAACCTCACCAACTCTAAAAGCCAGTTGGTCTTCCTGTTGAAGATTGCAATTTCATTGCTCTTTCGTGCACGCTCAAGAGCAAGTTGTTATGAAAGCTTTGTGATGAGGACCTCCAACCAAAAGTGGATATCCCCTGAGCAAGGCAAAGCACTGTAGGCCTTGTAGAGGGCGGGATAATCGTTGGAGGGCTCCTTAAAAATCTGGTTTCCATGATGGTCACTGATGATAGTCTGAACACTTCTGGCTTGTGTTCGCGAAAAACGTTAGAGCGAAGCTTGGCAGTAGCATAACTCGGAAAAAAAGTTTTTTCGTAGCGGAAAGGTAGATCGAAGACCGTGTAGTTCTCCCATAAACTTACCCAAAATCTCGGTCCCAATTGCTCCCACCCCTACGTCTTGCGTTGTATTTATTTACTCATAAATTTAATTATTGAAGTCTGCTAAAACCAAGTTAAATAAAGTGGCTTAAAAATAAGTATTACTGGAAAATCCCATCACTTTAAGCAATCTTGAATTGTTACAAACATTATCAGATTTTTTAAACTAAAATAAGGAAACAGCTCCATCTAGAGCAGGGCCCCATGACAGTTTACGCAATGCATAGGTCTTTAATTATCCGCCCGTAAATTACCAAAGCGCCGGCGCAGGTGAAGTCGCACTGAGTCTGTTATGGAATGGAGTCTAATTAGGCTATCGGATTATAAATTTTTTTCGGCTTCCCGTATGGACACGTTAATTGAAATTGGCGGCCATTTTGAAATTCAAGATGGCGCACTTACTAAACCAAATTAGATACAAATAAGGAAATGCTTTTAATTGAATCCCTGGTATCACACAAACATGAGTATTGCCACCCACTTCACTTTTCTACGTTACTCACAAGCATTTTTTGAAATTCAAGAAGATGGCGGCCAAAAACCAATCCCTTATAAGATGATAATGCTTTCAAGCGAATCCTGGTATCACCAACATGGGTATTGCCACCATTTTTACCCCTCTAGGTGCTCATAGCCCGAATATAGGACAAAATATAATGAAAAATGGCGGCCATTTTGAAATTCAAAATGGCGATTGAAGACGTGGTTGAAAAAAATGGCACATAACTTTGTGTTAAATCGCACCAAAAATGACAAAGTTAGCCAATAAAATCAATTGTGGCACCAAAAATCCACGGGATCTACATATCTGACATATCAAACTATACATTTTTCTTTTTTGATTCTTCTTCCAAATGCTCCTTAAAATTACAACTAGTACCAAACTGTGAACCCGATATCAACCAAAATTGGTCAAAAACGATGACCCAAGCTTCATAAGGGATGTACTCCAGATTGGGGTCAAAGGTCACGTAACCGGAAGTACTGCCAGTGTGTAAAAATCTTTAAAAGCCTACTTGTCCTACAAAAACACGCTATAGATACCAAATTCGGTCACAAGAATCCTTATACCACCCTACATATAGATGTACACAGAATAACGATGGAAGTTCTTAACATTCAAAATGGCGGCCATATCAATTAATATGCAAAAATGCCATTCTAAAAAACGATAGGAACTTGGATGGGATGTTGTGCAAATGTTGTCTGATAATGTTGAGACAAATCATGTGACGGAATATTGGCCCCAAAGGTCACGTGTAGATGCAAATGACCTAATTAATATGTAAAAACACTATAACTCAGCAACCAAATTATGTATAAATGTCAATTTTGTTCACAAGAACCACTGGAGAAAGCTCTCTTATTCCGGGCTCATACTATGGGTCAAAGGTTCCAATGGTCATCTATAGGTCAAATCTGAAAGAAGCTTTATTGACTAATCCTAATATGCCATCATGATGACCTCGATGATTATGAAGATCCACAGTGACCGCTCCTGTGACCCATCTTTAGGGGTTCACAGGTCAAAATAGGCCAAATATCAAAATTGCTCATATGCAAAAATACCATAGCCAACTTGTCAGGGATTAAGAATCTATGAAATAAGTCTACAGTGCCCGTTATGTGAACCAATGGTTAAGGTCAAAGATCAAATACAAAATGCGCAAAATTCCACGACTAAGGTCCGTGCGCTTTGAGGCACAAAAATGTCTCTAGTTCTCTTACTGTACAGAAGCCGAAAATATAAAGGTCGCTTGTCAATGACGTTTGATAATATTAAAGGGCAATATGGCTGGTCCACAGGGTCTATGGGAACCACCAGTCTAGTCTCTAAAAGTCTCACTTGAAGGGAAACACAGATCTATATACATTCTCTATTTAGTATGACCCAAGAACGATTTAAACCAGTTTCAACAAAATCGGACATTCTATAAATAATGACCTTGAACTTTCTTGAGCCTATTGTACTCAAACAATAGGTCGTAAATACCTTTTTAGAAACCGTATGAGTCACGAACATACTGGTATAAATTTTAAAACAATTTAAACACTTTTATTGTTTTTACCCCTGTAACAAATTTTTGCCCCTTATTACAACCCCCAAGACACCATTTTAAAAAATGTATCACCCATGATTTTTTCAGCTTCTCCAGAATTCTTTAATTTGACAACATTGGTGTCAAAATTTGTATATGAAAACAACTAAACCAAACATCATTACATTCCCCTGTACTATCGATATGATACTCGTGGTTCGACCAGTTACCTCCTTTATCTCTCTTATCTTTCTTTTCCGATTCCTCGAGTTGATTCTTATCGTCCATTTTCCTTTGCTTCTATTTTCATGCTCGTGTTTACTGTTTTTATAGTATGGAATGATAGGCAAGTGCGGCAAAACGACATAAAACAGTTTTAAATAGGCCCGGGTTTTGTCTCCATCATTCAACAAATTCTTAAAGCTTGCTTGCGAACGAGACATTCTTGAAAACCGTGGGCTTCCTGCAATGCATTTACAACTACGGAGGGCATTGTCTGACACATAAAATGTTCAGTACACGTAATATAGGCGAAGAATAAGTCACAGCTCGGTGGATGATATTTACGGCGTTAAATACAGTGGTAGCTAAAGACTTCTTGATAAAATATTAACCTGCGGGTTTTTAACAGTGCGTTTAGAATAACCTCAGTTTAGGCCTAACCACCGTTTATTTTAAACATCGTTTGAGAATACGGCCCTATAGCTTTAGCTAATTTCAAAATTGATATGGTGCTTATATTCTAACATTCGGCCAGTATTCGTAACGATGGTTAACGCTAATCACTGGTTACATCGCAATTAAAACGCCCGCTAAAATAAACGCAATTCTCAAAGCATGGTTAACCTTAAACGCCTTTTAAATTTTAGCCAAACATCGTTAAACATGTCTAAAACGGTGTTAAACTTAGACTTGGTCCTGGGGTAGTTTAAGGCGTGTTTAACTTCACGCTTTCATCAAATGCCTGATATTTTCAGCTATAAGTGATAGTCGTGTTTAGCAGGTTAGACCGCTTCCCCCTTGTATTCTCTTATCTTTCTTTTCAGAGTCCTCAGCTGATTTCTTCTGGTCCATTTTTTTCCATTGCTTTCATTTTTATGCTCGTGTGTATTTGTTATAGCAGAGAAGATGGTTATAGTATTCAGTGCAGTACAGCGACGTACAACAGTTTTAAATAGGCCCGGTGATGTTTCTCCATCGCTGAACATATTCTAAAGCGCCTTGCATAACGCGACATTCTTGAAATTTACCCGTGGATTTCCTGTGTAGCATTTGAAACTACTGAAGGTATTATCTCACATATAGATATTGTTCACACGCACGTAATATAATAGGCGAAGAAGTCGCATTCGGTGGATGATATTTACGGCGTTTAAATATCGTGGTTAGCTAAACGACTTGTTAAAATATTTAACCTGCTGGTTTTAAAATTTTACGCTTAGCTAACCACATATTAGGCCTAACCACCGTTTATTTTAAACATCGTTTGAGAATACGGACCTATATTTTTCATATGCTGTTAGTAGTATAATGTATTCATTGAAAAGTTTAAAAAGATAGCTTAATATATAGTAGTGTACCTGATATTAATAAGGATAGCGCTAGTATAGATACCGATGGTGCTAAAGATCCAGCGATGAGTCCAATGGTTGATAATAGACTGAACGCCATCACAGTGACCCGAGGTGAAAAATATTTGCTAAATGCTCCTGCTAAGGGACCTGAAAATCATGAGTTAAAGGTTGCATTTAATAATTGCACTCCTCGTGTATATATATATATATATATATATATTATATATATATATATCTATATATATAATATATATATATATATTATATATATATATATATATATATATATACTCAATCCGCAGACAGTACCGTTTCGAACTTTGTGTTCTCATCAGTACAGCACAGAGCTATATATAAGCTCTTATAATGAGCTCTTTTTATTATTTGAATAAATTAATATTCATATTATTTGTTATTCTAGTGGATTATCGTTCATTTGCATAAATTAATATTCATATACTTTCACGGAATAAACCGCAAACAAAGGGATACGTAATAAGTAATACATGTAATATTAAATATAAGCCAAGCAGAGTACTCAATGCAAAACCATTGCAGAGTATGTAATGGCTAAACGTTTATATGTACCAGGAAGGTCATGTACATGCCGCTTCTCAGAGTTCGTGGCATGTCTTACGGAAGGGGCAGTCGTCAGACGTCGGTTGCTCCGAGGCTACGCAAGATGCTTCTTTAAACATGGGCTTATCTCCGGGGCACAACTTGACAACATCTCTCTTTCCGATTGATCAGGTCGCTTTGTCCATTATAATAGAAAATTTTCCTCGATGCAAAGGTTACATTGCCCAGTACGTCTTTTAGTGATTTGATATTTTGATAATGTTCCAATTTAGTGATGATCAAGGCATACTGGGCAATGTAAACTTTGCATCGAGGAGAATAATAGAACAGGCGATATGCTCAATCGGAGAACAGCGTGTTTTTAAGTTGTCGCCATGGAGATAAGCCCATGTTAAGACTGCAAAGTATCCTTGACCTAGCCGTTGCTCCGTTGCAAAGATATTGTTTTTTTTTGCCAAAAATAGGGGTTTGAATATGCGCAAAAAACCCCTAGTTTTGTATACGCAAAATCAGGGAATTTAAGAAAAACTCCTAGTTTGCACATGCAAAATAGGTATTAATTACGGTGATATTCAAGACCGGGTCACAAACAAACTATATACGGCGAGTCCGGAAAGTGTATGTCAGGATGCCCTCCACCACCGACTTCGAAGACCTATTATCTAAATTGGTAAATGCGCGACAGAGATTAAACGTTATCAGTCCGTCCTAGAGAATGTGTGGAAATGCAATAAATCTCAAATTATCTCCGGGAAAACGGAGGGGTTCTATGGAAGTTTTGGCATCAGAGGCTCCGATTACTATGTTTTGTTTTAAATATGGATCGTAATTGGGTCTTAACCTATAGAACCCAGCGAGGAAAGAAATGAACGTTTTTGTCGGGTACTTCGGTACTCGCAGAACGGAAAGGTTAACACCGCAATCTCTACGGCGAATTCAATTGTGCCCACAATGCCTTTGGTATTATTCCAGTCTGAGAATTTTCAAAAACTACGCAACTTTTTTTTTCAATTTTAGAAACAGGAATTACGTACTTACCGGACCGCCGTACAAACTCTATTAATTCTAATCGATTTCTAGGTCACCGACGGCATTCGCGCCTGTGTAGTTACATTCCTATTTAGGCAAATAAAACAAGAAGACTATCGGCTATTTATTAGCGCTCGATCACGCCACGGCTGACTGACCTTAGTTTAAATGAACCGCGTTTCGCAGTATACACATAACCGACGCAGTAAATTTGTGTGTGTACATTGTACGTCTCATGCAAAACATGCTTGACCGCGCCGCAACTGACCCTTCTGAGTCAAAACACAGTTCTGCGCATATAATTATGAAAGCAATCAATACTCCCATTGCATTTCCCATTTCAAACTTGGTTCCACTGCCGACAAAAGCTGAAAAATAACCATGCATATTTGAAATGGCAACATTGTAAACGTAAATGGCAACATTGTAAACGTAAATGTCACCCTGCATAGATGAGACAGTGCGTTCAGAATTGACCAAAGTGACACCGACACAAATAGTGCAAATTGCGCATAATCTACGATTATTTAAGAGTACTTTTTCAACCCTCAATTTCTGGGATGACTCATGGCTCAACGTTACTAACACAAAAACAACACCAACACTCACCAACGGAATTTTATTTTCAGCTTCCGATAGCCGAGACCATCCCGGATTTTCCCATTATCATTGCGCATATAATTTTGACCACCTGTGGTCTAAGAAGTCCTCGAACGTCATGAACACACAGTGCAGATTTTCCGAAATCTTCCCAAGCTGCATCACAGATATGACGTTACCATTCAGTAATTCAGTAATGAGCGGCGCTCTTCATTTGCGAAGAAGTTTGTTCGTGCCGGGGTTTTTCATAGAACTGCCCTGCAGTTCATGTTGAGGCGAAAATTCTTTTCAATCTCGTCCAAAGACGAACGGCGAATAAATAGTTACTCCTCCTCGATTGGTGTAATGGTAGGGGTCAGATCGGGCAGGAAATTGACATGTTTTGGTGTCCTGTGTTAACACGTTGCCAATATTGGTAACATGTTATAGTTAAAATGAAAGTGGGGTCCATATACATGTATGTGTTGACCTGGTTGCGGCCAAATTTGATTTGTCACTTCTACAAAGACATTCCGTAAATTGAGTTGAAGACTGCCACGGAATATTCAGATGACTGTACAGTGCAGTGCGGCGTGAAGTTTGAAAACGAGTCGGAATTCTGTATAAATATTAAGCTTATACGACAATCTTTGGTCACATGACGATAACAACGATGATCATGTGACCAATTCCATCACCAATCAATAACATCACAATGGCATTGAAGATCTGTGGATGCAGATCGCAGGCCACCGAGCTCCAACTCTAAGTCGATAGTAATTGTTAAATTCTTCGTTCTATAATGATGAATTCACGACCGTTAAACATCCACTCCCGTCTCGAGCATGATTACGGCAGAGATTGCCTTCGAAAATTCCGTGAATGGGAACAATTAGAACGTCGTATAGCGAGGTTTTCTTGTCACTTGCACTTTACACTTCACTGCAAACATCGCAATGTCACCCCGCGAAGTTTGAAGTTGAAAACATCAATACGCGGCCATAAAGCAGACAACATATTATACCAAGCTGAAAAATCCCTGATATCCGAAAGGATCCGTCAAATTAATTACAGGATTACTCAACTGAAGGACCTAAAACTAGATGTGGAAGAATTTCTATTTACGGGTCTCCCCAGTGATCGTTACGACGAGCTCCGCCATTTTACGCACAATGCTGCGCGAGCTGAATCGGAAATGTGCACGAAAAGACAACAACAGAAGTTCACGAATTTGGTTTCGAAACAAAATAAAACTAATCCAAAATGCCCCAAGACGACAGCCAGTAAAACCAGAATTTCTCCGGAAGATGTAGAAATAGTCACTGAAAGGTGGGTTAAGAACTTACAGAAAATGAAAAATCTGTGCTCAAACTTGGACTAAATTTCTGTATCTCACCTACGGAAATACCCGTTGACGATTTCATTACAGCTATTGAGTCAGCGGCCAGACTAGTTGGTCCGAACATGGAGGTAGGAGAGAAGGAGAAAGCTCTTCCCAAATCCCTTTGACCGATGATCATCGCCGCCCTCGTAAAACAGGTCGTAAAACTATTGTATTGGAACAATACAACACGAGATCGAAATTGATGCTGATAGCATGTCATCAACATTGCATCGATGTACATAGTTAAGCAGATAGCGACATATATTGTAAGAATTG
Organism: Ophioderma brevispina; assembly: GCA_023653785.1. NCBI lineage: Eukaryota > Metazoa > Echinodermata > Ophiuroidea > Amphilepidida > Ophiodermatidae > Ophioderma > Ophioderma brevispina. The sequence continues at coordinate 13,985 of JAMKCH010008037.1, forward strand.
TGCATTTCTTTATAAAAGCATGAAACTTGGCGTAAATGTTTACAATTAAATACTGAGTATTGATTATTTTAGACATGGAACCACGTCACCGTCAATCATCTTCAAGGTAAAACAAGATCATTTCGGATCATTTGTGGTCATTTATTAGAAAGCGAGATAGCGTGTTCCTAAGATGATTACATTGATTCTAGTTTTAACTCGTACTTTTCGGCTTTTAAAAACTTGAATGTTTTGTAGCGCCGTATTTCTTAAAGTATATTTGGAGACAAAATCTAAGTTGACTTGGGAAGAAAATGTCGTATCTAAACAATGGCACGAAACTTCACAGTGTCCGAAGTTGCCCGTTTTTTCAATTTTGTCCCGAAGTTGGCCACATTTTGGTGAAATAAATGAGACCCTTGGCGATATCCGATTTTCACTTCAGAGAAAATACATGTTTAAGCACATGATCCGTGTACAAAGTATTGTTAAAATGGACGTCCCATCGTCATATTTACCACAGCATTGTAATGTACATCGATGCAATGTTGATGCACATGCATTCAGCATTAACATTGATCTCGTAGTACGTTGTTATTTGCAATGTAGGCCTAATCAAAATCTATTTCATAGTATTCATGTTTTTAGGAAATTATACAGATGAATAAATTCAGTTATCAATGGAGCATATTCAACAAGTAGACCTAGGGCTAGGCCTGGCCCTATATCAATTTATTTTTGCCATTTTGGTTTTCAACACATCTTGGTGGGCAGGGGGGCTGGTGGCGGGCCAACATTTCACAGAGCGAATACTGTCGGGAGGAAGAAGGGGGTTCGCATATTAACTTACTTGAGCAATATTTTGGGGAAGCAAAGCACCCAATAAAAGTCAAACCTCAATCATTTAAGATGAACAATCCCAGCACCAGAAATGTTTTTTGGGGGTATCGAGGGGCACATTTAAAGACACTATCAGTGATTTATCCAAGAGAGTCAAAATATTTTAAATTTGCAGGAATAGCTTAAAAGTGAAGGATAAGTCTGTAGAATTATCATAAGTTGCTCTCTTCCAGCTGAAGAATTGATGGAAAAGGACGAAAACGGCGGTGTTCAAAGAAACGCATCTCCATTCAATTACGTGTTGTAATAAGTGTCCGTTCGGACACTAATGACTAAAATACCCGATTTTTCCTTATTAGGTTGCTTCTGGTCCTGTCATTTGTAGGGTATGTTAGGATACCTATACTTGTTACAGACATGTAAAAATCTGATTTTTTATGATTTTTTCGATTTTGTGATATAGCAAATCACTGATAGTGAATTTCCATAAAGTTCAGGCAAAAAATCACACATCACGGTCGTAGAATTGAGAATCAAGATTAAGAATTTCACACTTTTTTGGAGGGGGGTCCCACCACATGCCCTTACTGCCTTTCACCTAGCACCACCACTGTTTCTGAAAATAAAACTGTTCTAAAGTAGTGTTCGGGCTTTATTTGATTAAACGTTCCACAAACAAAAATCCTTTTTTATTCGATCCATATTTTGGGAACAAATCTAGCCTAATTACAGGGACCAAACTCTACAAAAATTCCTACCTCTATGATTAGGAGCCAGCGAAAGACAACTATTAAACTCACTTGAGACTCGAGAATTACTTAAAGGGGGCAGGACATCTTTTAGAACCAGTCTTATTTATTTGATTTTTACATTCTTAACATGTTATGAAGCAAATAGACAAAAATTTAACTTTATCGCAATTCAACATTTTTAATTGAGCCATATTAAATTGGTCATAAGAAGGCACTTCATCCTGTTTACTCCAGTCCAGGGCACTTCCGGTTGCCAACACTGCAGAACTGCATACGGCGCGGTGATAAGGTGCGAAGCTGACTACAGCGGTAGTAAATTTGTACAAGGTGTCCTTTTCGTACATTTTTTACAAATTAATGGAAATGGATTATGAGGAATTTGAAATAAAGATGGCAGATGAGCGGTTCGAAGTGCTTTTGTAGTGTGGAAGGCTCAGAGTAGGAGTTCTGGATGAGACGTAGGGGTAGATTTGGGGGAAGGAGAACGCGAGGTACAGGCCGGCCGATGAGCCTCGCAAGGAAAAAGAGAGCCAAATAATGCCAAGGAAAATAACCATGACCGTTTTGCCGGACAGCGAGAAAACATTTGATGGGTAATTAAAATCTTTGTTTTAAATATTAGCTACAAAAATCAGAGCATTAGACAAAATAGCACGAGAAGTTTCGTGTAGAATTTTGCATAATCTGAGACTGAGTGTCCGTTTTTCGTGAGGCTGCCACGGGGTTTGGAAGTAGCAAGATAGCTGAGATTGCCGCCCGATTGCAGTCGGGACCGACTCATTGAGACTTGAGTATTTAATTGTCAGTGTCGTGCTCAACACTTTCGGGATACTTTCATTTCAAGAATCTTTCTGCACTCATTTCTTGGCCAAGATTCTTGTTAATAAACGATTTGGTCTGAAAAGCTTGGAATTGTTAATTCGTAGAAGCGCTGGACATGAGCTGATAACATGAACCACCACACGACGTGGCTTGCAATCGACCGCTGTTATGGACCCAGAGTGGGGATTTACCCTATATAAATGGTCAGTGTTTGTGCTAATACTTTCATTTCAATGAATATTTCTGCACATCATTTCATGGCCAAGATTTTGAATAAATGATTTGGTCTGGAAAAGCGTGGAATTGTAATTTAACAAACCCCTCGGGACTGAGAAAAAAACACGAGTTTAGGCCGTAGACGGGTAAGACCACGGCGCAAGATACGTGAGCTCACGCACGGTGTATAACTGTTGTTGCAGAGCAAACGGCGGGCTTGAATCACGACAGGCAGAGGGTACACCCGTAAGACTGAGTTGTATTTTTGAGGGGGTGGGTAGGTTAGAAAAAAATCCCATTCCCTTTTAATAAAAGCACTAAATGTAAAAAATACCTTGTGTAGGTATGTGCATTTTGAATTCCATTTTTAAAAAAAAAAGTCAGAGAGAAAAATGAAGGAAGATTTAAATGTTCAAAATGAGACATAAAGGCTTAAAACTTACGTAAATCTGCTTTATATTTGGTCAAATTGACCCGGAAAAATTTACAGGATGCCGTGATTTTTGATTCCCACTTGCTGTGATTAATTTACTATTGCTCACTTAATACAAGTCATATAAAGTTCTAATCTCGCAAAAATAACATGAATATGTATCTATTAAAGATTGAATACCATCAAATTAATTTGCCCCTTCAATAAAAATTATGTTGGAATTTCTTTGTTCAACAACTGTCAAGATGCTTGTCACTTACGCTGGTGTGCTTCGCAATCGCGTGTGATCACATGCCGTCTGGTGCCTAGTGGGCAACCACCGGACTAAACACGGTTTTGACGTAACCGGGATGTTGCCATGTGTTGTTACTTTTTGGAAACGTTTTTTAAGCGTATGGCTTGGTGGGTGATTATTATGCTAATAATCAAAAATGAAGGGGAGATCATTGTAAACGGTTTCATTAAATAAAGCGCACATTTTAAGTCTTTTTGTTGATACCATTCTTTAAATTGTACCAAAAAAATGTCCTGCCCCCTTTAAAGTGACTCCCCTATTGTCATTCTCGTGGTCTCTCGTACAACATATTGCCATGTTGCCAGTTTAAAAACCGCTATACCATGTGTTTTCTCATGATGTGGGTAAAATTTTATTAAGCAATATTAAAAGATTTTTCAGTCAAAATGGAACAATTTTTAATAGAGCTTTCTCCTTTCTCTTCTACCTCTATCGCCCATTGTACTCAATTGAGTGCTTGCTTCTAAAATACAAGATTCCTTAAAATGCATACCGCTGTGTTGTGTGTTCTACTTGCCTATTTGGAACCTTGCTACCCCCCCTTCATGACCCATCTATGTAATTCATGCGCCCCAATCTAACTCATGACAAATCACTATGATTTTCCTTGCAAATGTACAGTTTTTGGGGGTGTCCCACAAAGTATAAACTATATTAATCCGATTGTTCCATTTGTGGCTTTTTGGTGTTAAAATGGTGATAGGACTTGTGTAGCATTTTCAAACAATTCACCGAAATGTATCCCCAGTGAGCTTAGTTCCCTGTAATCTCTCAATGAAATGTTTAATGGTTATGTTAATGCATACGTCTTCAAGAGATAAGAGGACATTTCCACAAATATCCCCCTCCCCTTTTTTTAAAACAAGTTTTAAAACCAATATATTAAATCAACCTGGAGGTTCAATAATCCGTAAAAAGCCATCTTCATGTAATAATTGCTGTATTTTCTGTTGTGCATGAAGATTATCCGAGTATGCTTGTTTAGGGGGCCGATCAGGACAGCGGGGGAGTTCAAAACTTAGTTTTTTGTTTTCCTTTTCTTTGTTCAATAAACCTACGAAATGCCCCTCGTTTTGATATTCTACCACCAAGCGCAAATGTATACAAATTTTTTATTTTTATTAAAAAAAATTTCCTGTCCCTTTAAATGAAGAAGACCGTCTTTAAGTCGAAATGTATGTCATAGATAATCTGAGAATGTTATGATGGTTAGAGTTTAATGCAACCTTATCTGCATGTTTTAATGGATTTTTACCTCAATTTACCTCTAGGGACATGAACTTGACCTGTGCAATTGTTTTCCAAATTTAATTCTCTACTCTCTGCCAAAATGTGATGCTTTATACCAAAATGCCATTTTTAACCACTTATCCTGCTTAACTAACATTACAATTCTGTGGTAAATGACCCACTTCGGGACCAATTGAGAAACGGGCAACTCTGGGCACTGTCAAGGTTGGTGTCATTGTTTAGATAAGGCATTTTTCTTCCCAATTCAAGTTTTCAAAAACTAAAATCAATGTAACTCATCTTAGGAACATGCTATCTCCGATTTTTTTTGGACTGAAATACTCAGAATTTCGGCTGTAATCGACTCAATCTCTTTGTTTTCGTCTTCACATGTAAACAAACCACTGCGCATTAGGGATATACCTTTCTGCACACAGGTCATATCTTGTTCAACTGAGCGTGCCCAGCTTCTGTCGGCGATGATCATGGAACATGAAAGAGTACTCTCTGCCGAGAAGCGGCCTTTGTTGGTCTATGCTTTTACAATAAGTTGCCAAGTGATATTATTGGGATAATCGGCGTTGCGTAATGCAATTAGGGAAGAGCCTTCTCCTTCTCTCTTACCTCCATGGTCCGAATACCGCTGTAGCGAGTGAGATACAATCTAAGGCGAGTGAACCTTTACAAACGGCGAAACGTCCTGAAAGTAACATTTCCAAGGGCTATAGAGATGCCATAAAATCACTCAAGTCCAACAAGGATATTATGATTATCCCCAGTGACAAAGGTCGCTCTACTGTGGTTATTAACACCAAAGACTACCACTCTAAAGCCGACGACTTACTCAGTGACAACAACACTTGACAAGTCCAATCCTACCGCTAAGTACAAAGCTAGGTTGGTTAACATCCTCCAATCATTGAAACAACATGGTGCCATCACTGAAATTGAATACAGAAAACTGTATCCTACCGGTGAACTAGTCCCTAAATTCTACGGCTTACCTTAAGTGCACAAACAAACCATACCACTTCGCCCCATCGTTGCTTGCAGGGGAACCATCTCTTATGAGTCAGCAAAATTTGTTGCCAGGATCATTGCTCCTCTCGTGGGCAACACGGAACACCACATTAAGAAGAGCCAGGATCTCTGCGATAAACTTAATTCCATGACTCTTCAGGAAGATGAAGAACTTGTAAGCTATGATGTCACCTCGCTCTTCACTGCAACTCCAGTCCAAGCCACTCTGGACATTATCAAGAACCGCCTAAAGAATGATCATTACCTCGCAGATAGGACCAAATTATCGGTTGATCAGATTCATGAACTGTTGCATAATAACATGACCACCACATACTTTCAGTACAATGGGACCTTCTTTCAACAACGTGAAGGTATGGCTATGGGTCTGCCTGTTTCGCCCATAGCCGTGGACTCTTTTATGGAATGGTTTGAGAACGAAGCTCTTACTACGTACACCCGGTACCTGTCCCCGCTTTTGGGGTCGTTATGTGGACGATACGGTAGTGGTCATAAAACGTAACGAGATTGAAGCCTTCACAGAACATCTGAACTCAATCCATCCTGCAATAAAATTTACCACTGAAAGAGGATGCAACAATCAGATCGGCATGCTTGATGTCCTAATTACTCGGGACCAAACAGGATCACTCAGCTTCAAAATTTACAGGAAGCCCACCATACAGAACAATATTTGTCATTTTCATCCCACCAACCACTTCAACACAAACTAGGTGTTGTCAGAACACTTTGTCATCGTGCCAACACAATTATCTCCAATGAAGAGGATAAAGTTGAAGAACTTCACCGTGTTCGTAAATCACTTGCTATATGTGGGTATGAGGATTGGGCTTGGAACACTGCAACTAGCAAGACCAATAGCAACAAGAGGAGTAGTCGTAACAAAAACATTACACCTTCCGCTGGCAGTGTTTCCTTACCCTATGTTTCTGGTGTGACGGAATGTCTCCAACGCATCCTTAGGTCCCACAATATCATCACTTATGTTAAGCCACAAAATTCTCTTCGTTCTTTACTTGTGGCTCCAAAGGATAAAAACTGATAATTTAGACAAATGTGGTGTCGTGTACATTCTCTCATGTGCGGACTGCGACGCCTCCTATGTAGGTGAGAGTGGCAGAGTCCATCGGACTAGAATTAATGAACTCGAGCGCCCCTCTTCCCCTGTTGGAGATCATGCCATAACCACCGGCCATACCATTGACTATATGATGGAGTCCGCGTACTAGATCAAGAGGACGACTGGTTCCGCAGAGGGGTGAGAGAGGCCATACAAATCAAACGCACTGGAGCAACCTCAATCGCGACAAGGGTCGGCATCAACTACCAGCTTGTTACGACAATCTTTGGTCACATGATGATATATAACGAATGATCATGTGCCAATCCCATCAACCATCAAATAACATCACAATGGCATTGAAGGATCTGTGGATGCAAGATTAGCAGGCCACGAGCTCCAATCTCAAGTCGTGAGTAATTTGTTAAATTCTTCGTTCTATAATTAAGCTGATTAAAGTGTTCATCTACTGGATTTGCGAGTTTTTAAATCAAAATTCATTGAAATTTCGCGCTTGAAAAGCCTCTAAAGCTTCAAAGTGCTTACCTTTTCTCTATTTTACGTGTATTTCATCATGGCGTGCAGCTGCGGTTATTTGTGACGTGGGTCTTTGCAGACATCCAATTTCCATATCATTGGTGAACATCTCATCGATTTCAACTTCATCACTAAAATATGCGTAGGTAGGCTACTATACTGTTTTTCATTCAGGCGGTTCAGGGCGGCGCCAAGGGGTGGCAGGGGGGCGGCCACACCGCCCCACCAACCGCCCCCCCCCCGAGAGTTTAAAAATCCAGGAAACAGGGTTTAAGTAATAATAAGTGTATTTTTTCTTGTATATGGAGGTTAATCGGTGTAATGCCCCCCCCCCCCATGATTTTACCCTGGCGCCGACCCTGGGGCCGGGTGATGTTGTTCATTCATGCGGGTAAAGTAAAGTGAAGACAGAAGTGGGTTGCTGTTTGTAGTATGGCTGCATTATCTGAGCTTACGTGGTTTAGTGTGTGGAACCGTGCGTAGAGTTGTTTTTCCCATTACTGTCCACAAGGTTGTGTATGATGTCAATGGGCACTGCGTCCCACCTCATCGGGCAGAGACTGAGCTAACTTCTGCAGTGTTGGCCCTGTAATTGATGGCTTGGCCTAAAGCATCAGCATGTTCGATAGGGTTCAAATCAGGTGAGCAAGCAGGGGCCATGTATTCTGAGCCACCCCTTGCTCACGAAATTGTCTCACTACAGCGGCCCTGTGCGGCGTGACTTGTCGGTTTTGCAGCCGAAAAGTATTTGCATAAACCTCTTCATGTTTCCATTGCGCCACCAGTGACGTTTTCCTCCATAATGAATACCGGCCATACATCACTGAGCCGCCACCACCTGGAGTCATTCTGAATACAGTCATCTCGGAGGGTCCCACCACGTAATCGACGACCAATTTGTCTTCCATCTGAGGTAAAGGATGTAGCGCGGCTTCTCGTCCATAAACAACAAAATTTCGCCAGTGTCCGAGCCTGCAATCTCTGTGCTCCCTAGCCCATCGAAGTCGATGAACAACTCTGTGGTGAAAGGTGAATATGGGCATTTGGTCATTTTTCTCAGTAAACAATGTTTGAACCAATCTCCGATTTACAGTTTGGCGGAAAACGGTGATTCCATAGTGTCTTCGCCACAAACGACGATGGCGGCTCGTTGCCATTTTCCGGGCTCTACGGCACAGATTAAGCAGTCGGCGATCATCTCGTCTGTAGTCAATCGTGGACGTCGTGAAGATTTTCGTGGCCTCAAATTACCCACCTCTCAATGATGTCTGAGGATTGTACAGATCGTACTCTGCGATATCCAGAGGAATTCAGCGACTCTGGCTTGTTTGTACCCTTCCCGTCGAAGCACTCTTCGGCGTATTGATAATGCCGTTGGACAAGGCATAGCCTAAGGAGCTTCTGTGTCTGTTTTTGTTGTAAAGTTAACAACCAACTCTGAACAAAAATGGGCTCCTTGCACACCGGTTTGGAGCAGGGAAAAGGAACAAACAACAGACGTCTGACATTTTATAGGCATTGTTACGTATTTCAGAATTATGCATGGATTCACTTCACCTGGATAGTGGGGACTCATTATGTAATCATTCACCTACTCTGATATGATTACTGAGGCGTTCAAATAGAAATACGTTTTAAGATTGGGTCTGAAAAAAATCCCAACTTTATGAGCAACAGTGTAGATTTGGTCTGGCACCCTCTGGCCAAAAAGTGTTTGGGAAAATGTTAATAAAATGACAGGTCTAAGTTAAAATTAAAAAAAAATAATAGAAACTGGAACTTCCTGGGCCATATTTTGTGTTAGCACAATATCAAGACAAAAAACGTGTATGAGTCTTACCATGGACCTAATAGAGAGGAGGCCCAACAACAAACTAGTGTCAAAGACCCTATCACGTTTCCGCCTTTTGTTATTAAATCCCAGCATGATCCCATTTACGGGCTTAAGGTAATGCGATAATCACCCTCTCAGCAGGAGGGCTGACTGGCCTTCGCTCTTTACTGGGAAAGCCCGCCTCAAATAACATGATGTATCATGTAAATCATGATGGCAATGAAGAAATTGAAAGATCAGGAAAAAAATTGTTCTGAACTTAATGGAAAACTTCCCAATAGCATGCCATTTCATCATTTAAACTATTGCTTATTAACTCTTGTCTATACCTGAGCATTTTTGTAACAACACACCGGAAGAGGGTACCACCCCCTTGAAGTTTCTTTATTGAACATCCAATTCCTATAAATTTGGTACCTACAGTACAGCTTAGAGTTTATTCTTTCCATTGGTATCAAAATATGTAGAAACCAATGATGACGTCACTATGATGCCATAAGGTATGCAAATACTGCATATAGGAAGAAACATTGATATTTTGCAAATTTACAAGCTCATAAATAATATTGTAACACTTAAACATTTTCCATCATGTAGAGACATTATGACGTCATTATGACATGTTAGTATGTGGGTACTCATTTTGGTATCAAATGAAAGACAATGAAAGAGGAGGACCTGCTATCTATTGCAACTAAAATCAAATGTCTGTGATATTCCTGTGTCGTACTAAGCGTGTTGGTATTTCCCTCCCTAAAAGGGGGGGGGGGTGATTGCCATACCGTCACTTTGCATGGATCAGCCTTTACCTTTCCTATAAGCCGGTATTGTTTTTTTGATGGGGGCACGAAACGGAGCATAAAATGTCAATTGCAATTACATTAACTCATTTGACGCCGGAAAATGGGGTTTTAGTAGGGCGAAAAGAATAGAAGAGAGCGGTAACAATACCCCCCCCCCCCTTGGGAAGACGAGGGTTCATTAATTTATAATTTATACATTTTAATTAGGTATAAAGCATGACTTATTACACTCATATTTCAGATGAAACTGACATTGGAATCAGTTCGACATGGTATCAGCCATCAAACAGCCACAACGGTAAACAAATTCAACATAACCGGAAGTTAAAATATTACAATTTGGTGGGTTTTGGAAGGTAGAATTACATGTATGGGCGCGATTGGGCACCAGTTCAGAAGTTATACTTTGTTACAAGGTACATTGAACTTTCATACCACCGTTTCTAAGATCGGAAGAGTGATGAACATTTACTATTATTTTCACAAGTTTTGAACAATTACGAGTCATAAATCCCCAAAATGCAAGCTTATTTTTACAGTGTATAGATCCACAGAGGAATGACGGATTTTGAATGGTTGTCGGCTTTTCTGAAAACAAATTCTCCTTTATTTGGTGAAAACAACTTGCCAAAAAAGATGGAAATTGCAATGTACTATGCACTTAAAAAAAAAAGCCCACATGTCAGAGGGTCACAACATCCAGTCAATTACAAAGTTTGTGGACAGCTTTTCCCGTGTTCACTGAAATCGACCGCGGCAAAGAGATATAGATTACAGACGGCTTCGGTGTATGCACATGAATTACACATCGAGTGCATAACTGTGTCGAGATGAATTGGTAATCGAATTAGGTAATTGGTTTTAGCGTTGTTTGTCTTCTCTCTATTAGGTCCATGGTCTTACTACCGAGTAATTACAGTACTAATTTAACCCCACCCCTATAAGATATATTGACTAGAAAGCCCAGTTTAAGAGGGGATCAGAAATCATCGTTGTCTTCACGACTTCAGTAGCTGAAAAATCCGTGGTCAAATTATGGATTCTTCTTGCTCAATGGGATGCAGAGGTCTTAGCAGTCCAAGGTAATGATAATTTAAGGGACTGAGTCGCTTCGTTAATCAGAAATACGTTTTAATTAGGGCCATTTGTACATAACCAATGGCAATTTATTTGGTGGTGTGCAACCAAAAGTGTTTACAGTCTTATGTAGTCGGGGAGGCTCGGAGCTATGGTCCAAGTTATGGCCTGCCCCTAATGTGAGTATGTACACAATGTTTTGCTGAAAATGATAGAGGGGTGTATAGAATAAGATCTGCCGGGGCCACTGGGCATCCTTGAGCATTTGTGAAATCCAAGATGGCGTCGCCATAAATGCTAATTATATATTTTTTTTTTTTTTAATTCTTTTATTAAGTATTTTTTAGATGTTCACGTTTTGGGCTGCCATAGTGATTGACGTCATGTTACAATTTTAAAGTATAGATATACATTTATTGTGTCTAACAACATAAACCTAAGTACTTTACGTCTATTTTTGATCGCAGGTATTATGCTGTTATAGGGCAATTATTTTAAAATTATTGGATTCGCTTCCATTTTGAATTTAAGTATGACTTAATGTTACAAGGCCAACATTGTTCATTTGATCCTAAGATATTTAGTAACTCCATAGTTGATAATATAGGGTTAGATAGATAATATCATTTATGGCGACCGCATCTTGATTTCTCAAAATGCTCAAGGATGCCCAGAGGGCACACAGGTTTCGTTATACATGACGTCTCGATCATTTATTCAAAAAAAAATCTAACTAAGTCGAAGACAAGCATTTAACTTGTACTATAATCGATAATGGTCATGGAATTATGTGGGCTGAAAAATATGAAAAAACGTCGTCATGGTTACCAATGCACAAAAAAACTTGCAAATTAATGAAAATTGGCCGTGAAAATCCAAGATGGCGGCGGTGAAGCGATTGTTTTCAGGTGCTCACAAAAATAGCCATGAAAAGAAAATTAAGTGGAAGGGACAAACAATTAAAATGTTTATATGAAGATAATTGATAAGTTTAAAGGTCCATAGACAAAGATGAGTAAAAATCATGACTTTTAAAAAAAAAACTATTTATTAATTTAATTAATTAATTCATCATTCATTCATCTATTTTATGGAAATGCCTAATAATACCGTTTCCTCATTTTACCATTTCCTTTCTGTATGACATTTGTCATAGGCCTAGTCTTATTTTTAAAATAAATTCTGTTGTATTCCATTTGATTTAATGATAGATAGATGTAAGAGAGGGTAAAGGGTGTAGAGGACAGATAGAGCAAATGAGAGAGGATATCAGGGGAGATATTAATAATGTCAGTCGCGTGCGTTTATATTGGGCGATTTTTATTCAAATTTTTTAATTTGTATTCCTTTATCGTGTTTTTAATATAAACCATGGGACCACACACCTGCAATTTGTTTCGCCTCTGAGATGAGAATTTCACACCTTTTATAACTTCATTGGACAATGGGGGGGGGGGGGGAACCGCTAGGGACCCACAAACTATATTTTGCCATTTTTTCTGACTAACGATATACTTTTTTCGACTCATATTTTGGTGTTTGTCTAACTTTTTGGATACGCCAACGCCTCGATAAAGGGGGTGGTCCGATTTAATTGAGGTTCCAACTTGATAATTACCTTGGCACCAAAACCACAAATTTTCGCGCTGATATTCAATCATATTTATGTGAGAACTAAAAAGTGATTTTGTACCCCTAGGTACTGTGTAAACTAATATTGCTCGACAAATTGGGTGACTATTTTGGTCATAACACCAAAATAAACATCTTATTACCCCATGATTCAACAGGTAAATGAGCACACATAGAGCTTTATGTAAACACACAAAAGATTGACCGGTTCGGTAAAATCGGGGGTTTCGGAGCGACAAGGCTATTTGTGATTGGGTCATGACCTTTAATTAGATCATCCAAATGACCAGTATATAGGATGATATCACGAGGTCCCTGACCCGATCCCTGGGGGGTACCGCAAGGAAGGATAATCAAAACAACGCTTTGGGCACGATAAGTAAACTATGATTTAAACCATCGTCACACGGGCCTCCAATGCCGTGCCGACTTTGTAGACGTTCGAAAAAAGATGGAATGGGCGATGGTGTGTCAAATGTGGCAGAAGAATCAAACAAATCAAAACGCTTCATGCCCTTGTCTACCGCCCTCCCAAAATCAAGATCATTCACTACCGAAGAATAGCTGTTTCAGTTGAATGGAACTGGGGATATGTGATGCATATCAGAATAAAGGCCATTTTATGCAGATAGACTTTCAGTTGAGGTGAGACTGCTTCTCGAGTATCTTGGAAATTAAGTTCGCAATGGCCGATAATTTTTCAGTGCCCCTCTGATTAGTCCAAAATTGCCATTTTGCATGGTTGCCAAACTTTTTGTACAATTAAGCACTCACCTGAAATTATGAATTCCAAATCAGCTCGCTTTGGGTAAACAGAACGACATTAATAAGCAGACGGACGCGAAAATAGCAGTAACACAAGAAAATAACGCTGGAGTTGATTCTCACGGTTGATTATTTGAGCGGTCTGCTGACCTTGTGGTGTTAATATCAATGAGTCGAGTCTATGGTAGTAATGTAATAGGGACACATCTGTTAATTAAAGTTACGGCAAACCCTAAAAGTTGCGTTGAAGAACTCGGCCTGCGGCCTCGTTCTTCCACTTAACATAATGCTATGATGCCTGGGTTCAATTAGACATACAGAGATAGCAGACTTCAACAAATCAGATCTTTAGTCTCTGAATAATGAGTTAAAGAGAAACAGCTAATTTCAGCAAAAGATAAAACTCCCTTCGATTTGGCCTCAAATTGGTCGACTAAGACTAGGCGGAACAAAAAAAAACAAATTTTCTACACAGTAATGGCGTGATCATTGTACACAGAGTCACAGTATGATGCCAAAGACTTCCTATGATTCTGGCCTTTATTGTTTTAAGGTAAATTTTTGCACCAAATGTATGTGGGGTAGAAATAGAGAACCGTCCTGTGGTCTCTTGTCAGTACTGCTTGCCACCAGTGAAGCTAATCTCTACACCACCAAACACTGTTTCCATAACATCATTTCTCATTGATCTCCGAATCATGATAGAGGACTTTCTTAAAAGTCTGCCTTTACTAAGCCTTTATTGAATGTGGAGGGGTTTTCTAAATGCAAAAACTAAAATGTGTAACAATCTGCAATGCGATGCCTATGTGCAGGAAAAAACCCACAGAGGAACTGATAGTCATCGCCAAACATACCAGGAATAGTCCTTGCCATGGAGTGACCCATCAAACAGTATGGAAGTGTATATATGTGCAAAACAGGCCCGTTGATAGAAGCAACCTCAATGTCGCTGACAACAAACATCGAAGTCCCCACCATTAAGCTTAGCTCTGTCATAGCTGCATCATTCTATTTATACGGTGATTTCAAGCACTCTCATTCAATCTCAGAATTCCTCCACAAACCTCATTTCTTCATTGGTGATTTCAACCGCCATAGTACCCAATGGGGCTACAATTAAAACCAATAAAGACGGACAAGTTGTCGAAGAGATGCGAATCATTCACGACCTATGCTGCCGCTATCATTATAGTACCCGTTGGAAGATAGGTTTCAACCTTAATCTAGCTATTGTTGGCCAAAACATCTCTAACGTGTAGCCAAGAATGTTCTGGATCCTGGTCCACTAACGCAAAGCCATCACTCGGATCCAAGTCAACGTGACAGTAAGACCAAACAAAAGGTCTTTTTAAGCAGCGCTTTAACTACAGAACGCAGACTGCAATGAGTCACTGATGTACCTGAGTTAGAACGTGAAGAGGATTGTTCCAAAACCTATAACTATGACAAATTGCACCAACTATAAACAAGACTGCCGGAGTTCCATACCCAGAGGTCTAGGACGGAATATATACAGGCCTTTCCAAGGAAGTGATAACAATATTAAGAGTATACCACCATGTTTGAAGGTGACTTCTTTCTCACCCAAAACAAATTGCTAAGGGTGCTAAGGAAGAAGAAGTGGCGGAGAGGATCTCTTAGTAAAAGATTTAAAACCTGACATACTTTAAATGAATCCACCGATATGACCATAACAGCAAGAAAGCATGGACCTACCATCCGAAGCTAGCGGGGGTACAAACAGAACATCCACATCAGCCAAAAGTTACACCCAACAAAGTTGCCTACCAACTGCTTTTTAAATGGCAAGTGCACCAAGAAGCCAAGAAGATCAAACTAGACGGTAAGAGGTATGCGACACTAGGTTTCACTCGCCCCTTCAATATGGACGAACTGGTAACCGGTATTGCTAAACTCCAACCAGGAAAAGCAGTGAGTCTTGACAACATCTCAACTGATGAGCAGCTGAAAAACTTCGGCCCAGTAGCAAAGGAATGGCTTCTTGAGATCTACAATTGCTAGCTTATTTCCCACAGGGTCCCAAAGATCTGGAGGAAATCACATGTTATGGCACTCCTAAAGCTTGGGAAAGACAGGTGTAGGTGTGTGTTTTCCATTACGCAACTGTGAAGCCAAACGGCAGCTTAAAGTAACCTGATCTGGAACACTCCTGTAGCACTGTGATAATCCTGTTTAGCTATGAAGTTAACTTGAACCGCATTCTCTCTTATAAGACCCACATCAAGAAGACGGAGAAAAAATATGTTCACGCAATAAAATCTTGAACAAACTCGCTGGCACAAGTTGGAGCGCCCCAATACCCTAAAATCGACGGCACTTGCCATGTGTTACTCATGTATAGCTGCCAAGTATCTAATGTGAAGCACCCTATGTCGGGACAGAGACCTGATGCTAACTTCCTTAAATCCAGAGAGAGTTTCTTAAGCAAAGTCCCACCCCTTGAAAGAGTAAGGAGTTTAATAGAGTTACCTTGTGAAAAGCAAAACTTGCTATCAACCAAGTAATATTGATTGGTATTGAACATGAACCTGGTGAGCATCTTCCGCCTGGAGCTGACCTGGCGATATCTCAACAGATTGAGAACAATAATCGGCCGATCTAAGGTTCTTTGCAGAAGTGGTGCTACCTGGAAGCAGATCAGGACACTACCTGTGGTTGTGGAACAACAACAAAGACAATGGAACCCATGGAACATCTCTTAGTCTGCCCACTGTTGGCGCAACAATGCACAAGGACCTTGCGGAATTCAGTGAAGCAGCCAGACATGTATCCATCTCTGGCTGGATCATATTTGAGAACCACTGCGTTTGGACACGCTAAAAAGAACCAAATGTATTAAATTCACTTATTACACGAACATCAGGGCCCATTCGCATTGATTCTATAATAATAGAAAAAGAAGGTGACGTATCGGTCAAGCAGCGTACATTCAAATGGAATAACTCTAATGTGTATTTTCTTGTGGTTTAACATTCTGTTTGCACATAAAGGTGTTGATTTGAACTTAATCATTTCAGGTGGGAGTTAACACATATAAACAGTGGCGTAACCAGCGGGGGGCAGGGGGGCGGACAACTAAAATGGGGACGGAGAAGCTAAAAAATGGGGACGAGAAGAAGGGGAGAAGAAGGGAAAGAAGGGGGAGAAAGAGAAGGAAAAGGGAAGGAGAAGGGAAAAGAGAGAAAAGGGGAAGGAGAAGGGAAAAGAGATAAGAAAGGGGGAAAAAGAAGGGAAAAGAGATAAGAAAAGGGGAAGGATAATAATAGTGTGTTGTGTGGGTGCTCAGGTCGAAGTGGCTCCCACCCCCCCGCTCTTCAGAATTTCGAACCGTGTGGAAAAAATATGGGTCTACCCGGCGAGCGAATCGAGCCGGAAAAAAATGGGGAAACTTCTTGAGTCTTGCCCCTCCGGAGGCTCAGGTCTGGTTACGCGCCTGCATATAAAAGGATTGCAAAATGCAACATAAGGGTTCTGAAAAATTTGGAGGGTGCATTTTTTTTTCAAAATGTGAAATTTGAAAATTAATATGAGATGTTATCTTTTTATTATGTCTTTTGTTTAATAATACACGTGGCGCTAAACAAATTGACACCTTTCCAGAAAACAATCTTATGACTATATTGCTTTAAGCTTATGAGGTTATCAGCTGATTTTCATAAAGTTAGTGAATGTAAATATAATGAAATGAATGAAGAGCACCAGTGAGATGTCAAAACTGAGATGTTATATAAAATGTAAAATGATTGTACTTGTGAAAACACATTTGGCGTTGTTGTTGTTGTTTTTTGACATTTATAATATCCGTTTCTTTTTTACACACGCGAACAAACATATACACATGAACAAACACACACACTCGCGCGCGCGCGAGAATGCACACGCACACACGTCAAGGTGCCAGAAGTCACAGGGGTAAATCTCGTTAGATGGGTAGACCTTATCCTTTAAAATTGTCGGCCTTTAACATGCTACCCCACGACACACGCATATGCATATATACTTATAAGTTATTTCAGAAATACTTACAAAAAGAGGTCACATTTTGCAAAATGGCCACCGCAAGCAGTTTGTCTAAATATAGACAATTAAGGAGTTATTGCTGGTGAATCTCTCAAAAAAGGTCATCTGTGACCCCATATTAAAACAAAGCTCCAGTGTGCTATTTGTAGGATGTGGCTTCTGATGCCTGGACATCAGAATTATTTTTTTTAAGATTCAGTGATTTAAATAAAACTTAATGCTATACTCTGAGCTATTGTGAGATTCAGTGGTGTTCTTCGTCAAGGATGACGGGTGTGATTTTGTGAGATTCAGTGATTTACATTTGATAGATATCCTTCTCTGTACGGTTGTGTTAGATGCAGTGGTCTCTCGGGAAAGTGTCTTTGGAAGGACAGCGTCAAACCACGCACACACACACCCACACATACACACACCCCCCCCCCCACACACACACACACACATGCACACACACACAAGGCACAAGCAAAAAGTTATGCGAAGTTTAAAGAGGAAATTATGGCGGGAAACATAGATGACCCAAACCCCTTAACCGGCGATCTGGGTATTTCAACCTCTATTTTGGGCAAATTTTGC
The DNA here is from genome assembly GCA_023653785.1 of Ophioderma brevispina. Taxonomy (NCBI): domain Eukaryota; kingdom Metazoa; phylum Echinodermata; class Ophiuroidea; order Amphilepidida; family Ophiodermatidae; genus Ophioderma; species Ophioderma brevispina. The sequence continues at coordinate 31,921 of JAMKCH010008037.1, forward strand.
TGACACTGTCGCGTGTTTTGGTCGACCCCTTAAATGTTCTTTACAAACAGACAGACATAAGACTTTATAACTTACATGTTAAAGCTCCAAATCCAGGCATCAATGCAATGCTTAATCCAATGACCCAAGTTTGCGTAGAAAATTGCTGACGAAGAGTGGGAAGCAACACTCCTAAAGCTTTAACTATTCCCACATCCAGAAAATTACCAATAAACGCTCCGAGAGATACCATCCAAGCCCATCCTCTATCTTTCTCACCTGCGATTATTTCCATCATTCCTGATGAACTCGTCAAGCCAAAATCCTATAAAGAATTGCTGATAGATACATGGCAAGCCAAATGTCAAATTAATGAACAACGTTTCTTTTTTCGACCGAGAACCCACGTTTCTTGATAGAAAATTTTGGTTGACATCTCACCGAACAAATTTTGTTTTGTTTTTCGTTTGAAAATTAAAAACATGGGTCTTCGGGGAAACAACTTTGTGATTTCATGGTATTCTTACTCTTAAAGGGACAGTGTGGACAAAAAATCAACATGCTAAAATTAACCCTTACAATAGCCCGTGTCGCTACCTCAGTGCAGTGACGTCAGTGCGAGATTTGTTGGTCACAAGAGTAAATCGCTCGCGCTGACTTGAAGCGAGTGCGCTTTTACGCGCGCACACATAGACGGTATTTCTTGACGCGGGCGTAAATGTTATGACGTTACTGCACAGAGGTAGTGACGCGGACTATAAAATCACTTCAATTTTTAGAAAAATAATTTGGATGTTTATATTGTGTGAAACTTGCAGGAGGGACTGACCTTATCTTCATCATCTTAGTTTGACTTGCCTGTTAGCCCAGGGTATTCACATTATTGGCAGCATCCATTGTGTATCTGACGTGCCTTTTGCAAGCTTTAACTCACATGGAAGATGAATATCTTGAAGCAGATCTGTAGAATGCCTACATGATTTTCTAGCCAAAAAGAAAACGACACAAAAAAGAAAGAAAGAAAAATGAGAAGAAAGTCAGTCAGATATAAAGAAAGTAATAAATACGAGACATACCGTTGCTAAAGCGCTGTGTTAGTTTCTGGATTTTTGGTCTTGAGCTTGATCAATAGCGAACCTCTACATAGCGATTCAGTCACTTTAATGATATTTACAAAATTGTTGCTATATGCGCTTCTTTCACAGCAAAACATTAAAATCGGATTATCGGCCTTGACGTTGATAAGTTAATTAGTGGGGTTCCCGCGGAACCCCTTGGGCACTAACGGAATTCGGCGGAAAATATTTTTTTTAATCTATTAACTGTAGCCAATTTGTTTTGCTAATATTATGTGCACATATACATGTAAGTAAACAATTACTATAATCGGTTTTCAAATGAAGAGTTCTTGCATATTTCCATAGGAGTGGATATTGATGTGAGCATTCAATCCTTTGCGATGGAGACTAGGCCTGTTTTGCAATTATAAAACATATGGGGACATAGTACAAAAGTACTGCACGGAATCGGTACCCATGCTCGAGTGACCGTAATGGTACATATTTTCATTAACAATATACAAAACCGCAAGTATTTTGAAGCCATTTTCAACCTGTGGTCAATAACTGGGTAACTGTATGAAGGACCAAATTCGAGTGTGACTTACACGATAGACTGGCCCCACACAATTTGGGGGTTTAGTTTGTTGTGCTTGGGTACTTTCCATCATCATTGCTGATTTTTTATTATGTAATTTAAATATGTAATTTAGTAACTTGAATACGTTGTGTAAGATTTAATTGTCTATTTTTAACTCAATCAGCCATATACCCTCTGGTCCGAGCTTATCTGAACTGACTCACAAACCTTCCTTGCACACACCATTTACGCTCCCATAGAACCTGTAATGCTGGGACACAGCGCCACCAATTCCGTTTTCGCATCGCTAATTGGCCGGCTATTCTTAGATATGTGCTACTTCATGAGACTCCCTAGCAGTCAGACGCTATGTTAAAGGCTCTGCGATTAGCTGAACAAGGAATGAAAAAACGGTTTCGCTGTACCTTGGATATCGCGAAAACGACGAATCAGGTGATCGATCTGATGTTAGAAATGGGTTCTTGACAAAAAAGACCAATTAGCTCACTATTTTTTGTAAGCATGGCGTGTGGCATGACTTGACAGCAGCAATCGAGAATTGAGCCAGCTAATAAAGTAAGAATTTTCACGTATTTTTCACGTTTTTTCGTCTTTTTCCAATCCAAATATAAACCTATATTATAAACTAGTCAGCTAACTAGACAATTTAGTTAGGAATATTTTGGTGCTTAAATCGTTACGATAGGCCAAGTATTTTGCGCAATATCCAGTGCACCAAAAAATCCAAATCAACGTTATTTGAACGGGTCCCGAATATGGTTAACAAGTTGTTGTGTACGTGGGTCAGCCACTTGGGATGAATTTACATACTAGATAGTCCCATGAGCAATATGCTGACGGGAGGATACAATAGCAGTCATTGCACTATATGAAACGTCTACCGCCAATGGGGCATGTTACCGTCGACAACTTGTTAACTTCCCTAGCGCAGTAAAGATTTGCCATGGTCGCGTGGCCTCAATTCAAATTACTTTCTGACCGTAATTTAACAATTTGGGCGGCGCTGTGTGTGTCAAGACGACACATAAATGGTTTGTGCAGGGTGGACCAATGCCTGCTGGGTCAGCAGGATATCTCACCTACCCCTGGACAACCATTGGCCGTGGTGAGTAAAAAATGGCCACAATTTGTTTTTAATGTCAATTTAGTCCATTGGTGGGCGCTTGACACGACTGACAGCACCCTGACATCTGTTGTGCAATCCATAGTATATTATCCACGAAATTGTTTGTGAAATTTTTTGTAATCTTTTTCTTGTTGTATACCATCAACTGGCTTACCATGGGTTTGCTTTTTTTTTTCAATTTCCGTGGAAGCCGTGGGGTTCAAGCGCACAAAAAAACGTTAGGATTGCTACGAGACTTGCATTCAGAAAATCAAACAGTGTCAAATCAGGGCTACACAATAAATAAAAGTACTAATAAGGTACAAATAGTAACAAATATTTAACAAAATGAAGTACGCTTTGCTACCTGGAACGCCAGGTCTATCAAGGCAAAAAAACCAAAACAGGTGCATTGTGTGATTCGTCATCAGCAATCAGTTGGATATCTTTGCATCACCGAATCTTGGCGGACTGGCGGATAGCAGAGATGCATGCTGGCTGTAGCCATTGCAGATATCCAGAATACTTACCTAATTATAAGCTTCATCATTCTCCACCGCCATCATAGAAGAGGAGGAGGGTGTACAGCTCTATTCTCGTTAGGGATGGGCTCTCTACATGTAAGGATAATCACGAGACCTGCGAGTTTAATTCAATTGTGAATATATGTGAAATGTCACAAATATCATCACCTTCTACCTACTTCCAACTTTTCTAATCTACCAAAATCAAGTTGACCAGAAAAAATAAATTCACATCATCAATGTTTCTAGATAAATTCTCATTTCTTCTTGCTACCTGACAGTTGGTAGTGGCCATTGCTCCTACTGGAGACTTAAATGTACATATTGCGTTGCTGTGACCGTGAGGCTCAATCCTTCATCAATATTATAGATCTGCAGACTTGAAATAACTAGTTGTTGGCCCAACGCACATCGGGAACCACACTATGGATCTACTAATACTTGGAAGCAAGACCAATTTGTGCGCCATATTTCAACTCATGGTCACTTGCCGTCTGACCACTACGCTGTCATGTGCTTCATCAAAATCAATACATGATCATGAACAGATGCATTAAAAAATGCGACTCGGAAAATCGCAACCATCAAAAGGAGAAAGAGAATCTTCCAGACTTGATTTACGATCTGCACGTTGTCTGCCTCCAGATGTGATCCTGAGTGTGATTCTCTAGTTAAGAATATAAATAACATCTTATCCAAGACACTTGTGAAACATGCTTCACTCGTAAATCGATCTGTAGATCTGCGTCCTCATGTACCTTGGTAATCAGATGCTCTTCGTGCTGGGAAGACAGAACGGAGTTTCCGCGGGACGCAGAGTTTCCACAGGACTGGGCTCACAGATCAAAGAGGCCTACAAAGATCAGTGCTCTAAATACACTCTCTTCTTTCTTAAAGCCAAAGACCGATTCTCATAACAACCAGATTACTACATGTGATGACACGAGACCTTGGCCGTGCAGTCAGTAAAGTTGACTTATCCCAGCGTGGAACAACCGCTACATGCCCATGAATGTCCAAAGATTTTGCTGACAGTTTTGCACCAGAATTTTTCTCCAAGAAGATCAAGAAGCTGCGTAACAGTATACATGATACTACTGTGTCTGAAGAAGAGGTATTGAAATCCATCAAATCAGCATCGATCAAGTCCTACACCTTAGACCCTTTACCAACTGGCCTCTTAAAACTATGTCTTGTTGATCTGTTACCAGTCATAAAAAGGATGCCAACTCTTCCTGTCTTCGGAGGCGTATTTCCCAAGCTCTCAAGCATGCCTCTGTCATCCCGCGCTGCTGGAGAAAATTTTCTTTTTTGGCGTGCGGACACAACATCCTCTCAAATTATCGCCCTATATCTAATCTCATTTCTCGGGAAGGTGATTGAAAGAGTAGAGGAATCAGCTTGCAGAATATTTAAATGTCATACAAGATGATGTAATCTCTCCATGCTACCATCTTGCAGTCGGCTAAACCGGCAAAACTCACATAGAATGGATGCATTTTTAGGGTTGCAGATGAACATCTTGACTGCTTTGACAAACAAAAAGAGCTGTACTAGTGGGATGGAAAATTCAGCGCGCCCTCGACACCATAGACCCAAAACAGCTCCTAACCCGTTAACTGAACGGTATGGGTTATGCGAAAAGCACTAAGTTGGTCTAGTCCTTCCTGATGCCGATCAATCTATATCAGTCAGAGGAGCTTCGTCAGATCCTGTGGCGGTAGATTGGGAGTCCCACAAGGGCCGGTTAATGGACCCGAGTGACTTCATCTTGTCAGTGCCCCACTCCAGGATATCAAACTGCCCACGGTATTCAATTTGGTGTTTACGCTGATGACACCCAGCTTCTAACTGACTTCCACCTCGGGATCGTGGAGCAGCCATAAAAAGGATTGAACCATGCATTGCAGACATCAGATCATGGTGTAAATCCAACAAGCGGATTATTAAATGACAAGACGACGGAGATGTTGTAATTTCGCTCTCATTTTAGTAGATCCGCTAGCAACTCTCAGCCAACTATGATCATTGGCAATTCGGTTATACATCCGTCAGCTGAAAGCACGGACCTGGTGTCATCTCAGATTCATCACTAAGAATGATCAATCATGTTTAACAGCTTATGCAAAGCTGCTTGGCTCTCACTAAGGAAAAATGGTCAGATTCGACAGTACCTGATGAAAATCTACCATGAGATTGGTCCACGCCTTTTTTACATCTAGGCTGGATTCTTGCAATTCCTGGCTTTATGGCCTTCCAGAAAGAGAAAAGAGGAATGACCAAGGTGCAGCGATGTGTTCAAAATGCAGTGCCCGTCGTGTCCTTTAAAATCCGTCGACGAGACCATGATCACACCAACTCTCTACCACTGCACTGGCCTTCCAATTAAAAAGAGGGCAGTTTTAAAGATTTCTACTTCTCACTTATAAGGCCCTCCCACAGCATGTCCCCGGCCCTATATCTCTGAGCTCATCCAGTGTATTCACCACCGAGAACCTTGAGATTTCATCTTCTGCCTTCAAGCTGATAATCATCCAACTCATCAACAAAGTTCTATGGTGTATGTATAGTTCTTTTGGCGTACGAGGCGACATGGTGGAAAAACTCCCTAAAGTATCGCTTTCCTTGCTAGTCAGCAACACTATTTCAAGTACGTATGAGACATTTCCTATTTACACAAACATTTTGGCTCCTGATAATGAATCCTGTTTCTGACTGACAGGGCCAATCACCATGATCATAATATCATCTGTGAAATTTTGTTTTCCTTTCTTTTTATCTTATTCTCTACATCTTCATCCAATCCGGTTGACAGGATAGTTGTTTCATCAGTTAGGTAGGGTTTGAGGCATCTGAATAAAGGAAAGATCAAGACTTAACCGATGTCGCTGTGGGTTACATACACACAGATCCTCACAGCTGACGATTCAGGTGTATCCCCATATGTTCTTAGTATGGGAGGCAACTGGGTTGTCTTTCTCTTCTATCTGTTGGTCACATTATATATGTTTGAATTTCTACTTAAATTTAAAGTTATTTTGAAATTTTGTATAATTGATGTATAGCTTTGTTGTTTTAACATTAGAATTTTATCTATTTTGTATTTGTCGTATTAATATTTTTTATATTGCTCCATTCTATGTAAAGCGCCTAGAGGCCTCTGCATTAGGCGCTACATCAAGACTGTTATTATTATTATTATTATTATCATTAGTGCTATCGATATTGGTTAGACAAGTACGGGGAGCCAATAGGCATCCGACCTTGTACTCATTGTTCAACTAAAATAGTATCTGACCTTTAACTTGTTAGGGACAAAACTAAAGAAGGCTGTCGATTATAGGTTATACACCACTAACACCATAGAGGACTGCCAAATCGTGTACCACACATTTTTTAACGGGAATGAATCTGGCCATAAAGACGAGGCTAGAACGAGTTTGGGGTTTAATCAGTATTGAAATGCGTGGTACACGATTTGGCACTCCACAACTCTCCTAATTACAATCCTCGCCAAAAGTCAGGAAACCTTGCTCCCCTGTACAATGTTGCTCAGAGGCTAATGTTTCATCGTGTTGTGAAGGTGTCTCAACATTGTCTGATGAGAAAGGGAAAGGGTAAAAAGCTCTAAAACAACGCTCACAGCTCCTGCTTCCCTTGGAATTTGGCGATCTACATTATTTTCCACCACGACCTGCGTCACCATCATGAACAGCCAACTTGAATTGTTTATGAAAATTTGGCGCAATCAAATTTGATACATTCATCAATATTTTCTTGATTTTTTCAAATGCTTTTTGGGCACCCGTCCAGTCAATCCCGCCGCCACCTCCACCACCACCAGGCAAAGTATCGATCCACTGCAACTATCTCGGCCAATGAGTACTTTTCCATCAGTTCAATTGCACCCATCTGCACCACCCTTGACGTCAGTGCACTCATCTGCACCACCCTTGACACCCAAACGAGCAGATGTGCTTCATGATCCTTCTGAGGTTCCACTGCATCATGATCCCTTTCCTTTACCCTTGCCCCCGTCCTCACACCATTTACGCTCCCATACCATCTGTACTGCTCGGACACAGCGCCGCCGATTCCGTATCCGCATCGCTCATTAGCCGGCTATTCTTAGACATGGGACTCCCCAGCAACCAAACGCTGTGTTAAAGGCTCTGCGATTGGCTTGAACAAGGAATAAAAAAACGGTTTCGCGGTACCATGGATATCGCGAAATCGACGAATCAGGTGGTCGATCTGATGCTTAGAAACGGGTTTCTCACAAAAAAGACACCTTAGCTCACTAGTGTTTGAGTGCATGGAGTGTGGCATGACTTGACAGCAGCAATCGATAATTGAGCCAGCTGATAAGGTAAGAAAAATGCTTGTATGGATCGTATTTTTCACGGTTTTTTCGTCTTTTTAAAAAATAAACCTATATTATAAACTAGTCACCTCACTAGAAAATTTAGTTAGGAATATTTTGGTGCGTAAATCGTTACGATAGGCCAAGTATTTTGCGCAATCTCCAGTGTACAATGTACAAAAAATCCGAATCTGCCTATCTGACCGGGTTCGAATCACTGTGTGTGCGTGGATTTTCCCACGCTCAGCCGATTATGATGTTGTTGATAACTCCCTAGCGCAGTGAAGATTTGCCAAGGTCGCGGTGGCTCAAATTACTTTCTGACCGTGATTCAACAATGGCCGGCGCTGTGAGCCAAGACGACACGTAAATGGGGTGTCCTGTCTTGTTTCCTGTTTCTCCTGTTCTCCCCCACACACGGTTGGCACACCTTGCTAAATCCTTTGTTGTTCATATACTAAAGGTGTCCTTCTGTATCAATTTGATCCCTTGCGTGGTTTCGTACCTCGTCCGTTGAATTCACCATTACCTACTTGTAGCTTCTGTACTGTAAAGCATTGAGCTAGCTGCGAGCTTTAAAATGATGGTACAACAACAATGACGGTTACAGTCACTGGGTCATTTTATCTCTTATCTACCCTCACAAGCATCTACGTTCCGGGGAGGGTTCTCAAAATATTTGGGTACCCATGTTCGAGTGACCTGTAAAGGTACAAATTTTCATTAACAGTATACAAAACGCAAGTATTTTGAAACCATTTTCAACCTGCGGTCAACACCTGGGTAACCCCATAGCAAAAGAAAAAAGTATCGGCACAGTTCCCGGAACTATACGGGATAGTTTCCGGTACTATATTTGCTGCATATCTGAAGCTACCCAAACGTATCCACTAGCGGGTACTTATTGGAATATATGTTCCATTTGCTACCTACTAGTGGATACTATTCAGATACCAGTATCTGAGTGGTATCTACAAGCAAACGCTAGTTATGACATGTTCCATGTGCAACTAGTACCTTTCAAAAGGTAGGTATCTGAATGGTATCCGTTAGTGGATACCTTTCAGATACTACATCTGCAAGAGTAACACAATCACATACTGAGCATATCACATGATCCACCAGTGGATACTGTTCAGATACTAGGTATCTGAAAAATATCCAGAAGAGACCTCGAACAAGGAATATGATTGGCCATCTCTTTACTTCCTGTAACTTGATATACCAAGTTCAAACTGCAACCGAATTTTCAGAGCTAGTACTAGTACCGCCATGTACTACCTGTAGTCCAGTGTGAATGCATAGTGTGAATGCATAGTTCCTGCTGTACTGCCCAAGCCAACTGTTGTTATCTTCTACATCCCATGGATGTTAATGTTCTACATGGATCTTGTAGTACTTATGAGAGGACATGCTAGCTGTCGTATCTGTGCTGCTTTCTCTGCAAGCTGGCTGCTTTATCATCTATGACAGGTTAGTTGTGCACACAAACGAAACCCATAAAACTTGATCATCTTAAGCTTCCTGTATGGCCCTGACAATATGCACAGTGCAGGCCAGATGAATTATACATGTAGGTTTATGGGGATATAGGTTAATTACCATTGGTTGAGCAAATTGATGCATGCATGAGGATAACTCTTTGCAGTTAGTTATATTTGTTGAAGCAAGGCATGTACCTTATTTGTTTGAGTAGTTTTAAAATCAGTGTGTTTTAAGCTACATACACTACTACGAGGGGTGATTGATAAGTTCTAAGCCTAAGGTAGAAAGAGATATGCTACAAAGTTCAAATTTACACCGTCTACAGTTTCATTCTTCAAATGAAAATTCCAGAAGTTTCATGTGTATATATCTGTTCTATTTTTTAACTTGCGGGTAATCAAACATTGAGAGTTTATCAAACATTGAGAGTTTTGCCGGACCTATTGAAGCAATTACGCGAGAAAATTAAAAAGTTGAGAGGATAGCTGACATCGGGGGCCCTCTTCCATCATGACAATGCCGCAGTCCATAAATTTATGGTAGGTATGACTGCAATCCATCAGTGGTCAGGACAATGCCGCAGTCCATAATTCTATGGTAGGTATGTGCAATCATCAGGTACATGACAAGGCCGCAGTCCATAAATCATGGTAGTTACTGCAATCCATCAGTGTGGCTTCCATCTGGTAGAACATCCCGCCTATTCACCGGTTTGGCACCGTTGACTTACTATATCTTCCAAAGATGAAAAGGAACTCTCAATTTTTTATTTTCTTGCGTAATTGTTTCAATAGGTACGCAAAACTCTCAATGTTTGATTGCTCCCGCATTGAACGCAACGTGAATTGTTTATGAAATTTGGCTAATCAAAATTTTACATTTTTTTTATGTTGTTTTGTTATTTTTTAATTTAGCTTATTTGCATTATTATTTCTACTATCATTGGTAAAAGATTAGTCAAGTTACATGCAATTTCGGAGAAATGTTGACAAGTAGGTTCTGTAATACCCAATCATACCAAAGAATCTATGGAGATCCCTTTTGCTCTATGATATGGGGAATTTCTCAATGATTAAAATTTTGCTGGGATTTGGCCTAATTTGCCATTGTCCAACATTCCATATGTGACTTTGCGAGGCCAAAATTAATTTTTTTAAAATACAAGTCAATTTTGAGTATGTCTGGACATTTCGAGTAGAATGGCAGATTGGAACACGAAAATAGTAATTTTCGAGTATACTCTTTGGATCGAGTACATGGGATACATTTGTGCTCAAATTGTACTTGTTCTCTAGACATTTCTTTGAGGTGCAAATGTGGAGCCATAAACCGACTTTTCGAGCACATTCGAGTATAATGTTTTACTCGATTCGCGATTGAATCTAGGGACAACCTGTACTTTTTACAGGTGAGAGCTGTTTGTGAGGACGCGACGCCAAATTAAACTTTAGCCTCCTTGGCAGTTCGTTCTTAAAGGCGACTCAGAGTTATCCCGCGAGGGCGCACTCAAGTTTCAAACATAATCGTGTTTTTTGCCTATTACATAATTATTGTCCCTATACCAACAACTATGTGAAATAACTAGCTCAAATCGAAGCCCACATATAGAAAATCACAACTTTGTTCTAAGATTCCGGATCCGACTTTTGTTAAACACGGTATCCTTATGGCACTGCATAATACTGTACATATATGTTTACGCATCAAAACGGAAAATCTGATTCATCCTCTAAACTTTGGCATAAGCATTTTAGGTGACGTCTTTAGTTCTAGATGGGGGACTATTTTAATTATTAAACACAAACATTAATATTTCGAAATCTCTGAGTCAGGCCTTTAGTACTACGTGCTCTACGGCCAATACGATGTGCAGTGGGCAAAAAAACATGAGGGTCATATGGGTAAATGTAGCGTACGTTAAAATGTGTGCGCTATTGAATTCTGAATACGGTAACAATGTTTTTTGCGTGTGCCACCCAGGTGATAGTGGGCCTTATAATACTTCATAGTACCCTCAAACTAATACGACTAATACAATAGCAATACCCACTCATAGCACGAACAAAGCTACCCTATTCACGCTGTAGAAAGGATTTCACGCTGCGTAATGACTTTAATGTAGTCACGACTCCTGACACGAACAAACTTTTACGGGACACTAACCAATATTTATGAAGGAGTCCATGTTTACCGCCGGGCACCGCTTCTCCATTTCGATACACACGCTAAAGAATCCTCAAACCACAAAAAAGCGAGCCACGACGTGCTAATTACGACGTCACACCATGCATGATGCGTGTCGTGTGATCTTTTCAATAAATACGCCACGGGGTCGTGCATGTACAATCAGGGAAGAACAATGCGCTGTGACAACGAGCGTTCGATAGCTCGTGTGAAATGAATGAGAAATAGGGAATATCGCAAACTAGCAAAACGGTATGGAAAGTGTAATTGATGGGAAATGTTTGACAAGAACTTGGTTTGCCTTTGCTATGATGACTGTCAATGATTATAAAGACGATGTCATAACTAAACCAATGACATTTTCGCTAAATGGACTTCGATGTATTGCAACCACAAATGTACTAAGTGTCCTACGAAATTTTAAGGCAAAATGAGAATGAAATATAATTTGAGAATTTGGCACAGGCCGAGCTTTGTGTGCTTTGGTCTACGCTATACAAGTGACCCATAAGGCTATTATATTAATCAGTGGCGCGCTTTCATATGATCTAACGATGTTGTTAAGAAGTTCGTTTGTGTCCTGCGAGTCACCGACGGCACTTCGCGACTGCGTAGGACATTTTCATTTATGAAAATACTTACCGCTATGTATAGCCTCGTCCAGGCACGTAGCCACGGGCGACTGACCCGCGTTAAATGAACCGCGAGCGTGGTGTGTGTGTTGGCCCACTGCAAGTAAATGTGGCGTACAGCGTTTGAGAGCTTAAGAAACCTCATGACTTTAGACATCTGAAGTTTGGAATTAAAATGACCAATTGTTGTGTAATTATTAATTTCCAGGTTTTTTTTCTCTACAAAACGATTGTGACAATAGTTGCATGGAAATTTTGAATTGTAACAAATTATATTGTTTTTTCATTGTGTAGTTTTTTTTTTATATATCACATCAAAAATAAGAAAAAGAAGAACAACCATAAAGACAAACTTATTCACAACACCATGCCAAAATGAAGAAAAACACACTCCCATGATTCTCACACAATACTTTAAATTACCGCGGTACTTTGCTTAAAAAAGAAAAAAAACTATTTGACGATCAAACATAATGATTTGACATTTGGTTTTTTTTTTGTAGAGTAGTAGGGGTGGGTGGATGTGTGTCTCTGGTCTATTTCAAGTGGGTTGGTTGTAATAAAAGCACCGGTTTTTACCTGGTTGAAAAGGGAAAGAAATAATCCATGACGAGGTCCATTTTTAAAAATAATTTTGAGCGTTTTTTTTTTTATAAAAAAAATCGTTTAACTTTGAAATAGTGAGGTGTATAAGTATCAATTCATTAAATAGGAGCTTATAAAATTCTTTTGGTAGAATATGACAATATGATCTTTTGCCGTTGTTCACAATCAACCCCTATCCTACTATTTTCGGAGATAACTTTTGTTTAACTAAACAGTTTAAAACACACTGTGAAATAACGGGCCAGAAATGTTTTTCAAGAGGTTTCGTACAAAATCGCCTTTCATCGTTACGGTGCAGACGGACGCTAAGAGTGGATGGAAGTCGGTCGTTGGTTAACCCGTTCATGTGTTGTACGCGTCAAAGAAGAAATGTCGATTCTTTTCATATGGAAAAAAGTAATGCAATAAATCGCAGAACTGTGCCAGAAAAGTGGATGAAAACTAGATGCCAATAAGACAAACATACTGAAACATTAATCATTCAACAGGTTTTGATTTTTATATTTATTGGGAAGACGTGATTAACGTTTTCAGCCTGTACATTCAGAATCAAAACAGTTGCAAGTGCAATTTTTCGTGATCTGAGAGCTAACCTAACTGACATTTTTGGTGATTTTGAGCTATGGGACGGTTTTAAGTTCCAACCAAAAACAATATAAAAGAAAAACAATTTACTTACACATACATGAGTGGGGTGCTTTAAACAAATTTTAACATTGAAAACCTAAAACAAATTTTATATCATTACTACTAGTTTGCTCCTTTGCAAACAAGATTAAAAAGATGGAATCTAAAATTTTTGGATTGCCCAATAACTTTTTGAGTTTTATAGCGCACTGGGGACGGGGGGGGGGGGGGGATCAATCGGCCCACGCCCCTCCCCTTTTTACCGCGGTTACGGGTCTGATCAAAGGACCATTATAGTTGGCGTTGGGACATTCGAGCAACCAAAAGGGTCCTTTTGTTTATTAAGCCAATTGGGGTGATTCCTAATGGAAAAAAAGGAAACCAAAAACAAATAATATCACTCGATATATCACATACAATAATTTCTTATTCAATGTGTGTGGCTAATCAATGCTTACGGATGAATTGATTGGGTTTGATCAAAGCTTCCTTCATCCGTAACTGGCCATGGATAGTGCGTGCAGCAATTACGCGAATGTAAGTCAATAATGGACAGTGGCAAAACAGGCGAGTTTAATCTGCGGGTCATGCCTAGCAATGTCGCGTTTGTAAATGTAAATGCGATTTAAGCAGCGTGACGATCACCACTCGATGACTTGAATGTAACAATATTTTTGACAAATAAATTATGTCGAAAAAGGCAAAAATGTCAACTCTAAAATAGAAAAAAAATGAGATTTTTTTTGTTTTAGCCATTTAGACGTGTCATCGTGGTCGATGCCCATTCATTATGACACCATCTAAGAAGATCAAAACAAAAACAAATTCTCATCTCCATTCTCCAAATAAAGCATCCCTAAATCCGGCATTGTAAAAATCGCATTTATTGATTGAACCCTATCACTTTTTTAAATGTTTAGGAAAACTAAGCATTAAGGTACGGATCATCGGATTAAAAATGGCTTACAGAAAAATGACAGAAAATCAAATCTTTCCAACAAGTTAGTCCAAACTTGATTATAGTAAGGATTGAACTTTCCTCCACATATTTTTGCAGTTTCGAGACATGCGACTTGTTTTAGTGTTTTATTTATTTTTAAAAATTCCCTAATTTTTTCATTAAATAATTTTTCCCAGCCTAAAGGGAATGTGTTTAAGCTGAAACTCCCGGGATATGTGTATAAACAAAAATACCTAAAAATCTCACGTTGGATTTTTTAAATCAGTGTCTTAAGTTTTTTAATATAATGATTTTAGGCGACAATATTTTAGGGAAAATTAAAAACCCCACACTACGTTATTTCATGAATAGAAACACTCAATGCCAAATCACGTGAGAATTTTCTAAATTTGTTATTTTTACAGTTTTGAGAATAGCTTATTTTAAGCTATTTTAATAATTGTAGTTCCTTCTAGGAACAAATTATGAAAATTGGAAAATTTCAGACTATTTCTAGAAATACTCACCCCAAAAAAGGCGTTGTTGAGCCACCTGACTTTGTTTTTGATGACACACAGAAAAATCAAAAATTTATGGATATTTGATATTTCTCTAACCATAAAAAACAAACACATCTTATAACTCATCCAATTACTTAAGAAAATAAGATGAAATAAAATGTTAGTTGTTCACAAATTGACTCCATTTTGTCAATTTCTATACGGCCAAAATCAGTACCTGTACAAAGTCTAGTTCTTTAGCGGGGAATTTGAAAACGCATTATGTGTACATATCCTCCAAAAACGCCTTTTTGGAAAAAAAAAAATTGGGCAATATGTTTCTTTCACCAATACCAAGCATTTCATGAACATTTCAACAAGATCTGGGCATGAAGACGTAGCCGATGAGGGGTCTGAGATGCAAAATTTTCTATAAATGTAAACTTGTTTCGATACAGAATATCTACTGAGAAAGTTGACCGTCCTACTGTCATTGCCAAATGTAGTGAAGCATCCGTTAATTATTTTGTCGTGTGGAGGAACTCATCTTCCTATAAATAGGAGCATTTTCGACTTATTGGCGTATTGCGCCCCCCCACACCGCCCGACTATTTTGACCACACGCGGAAACGTTTATTAGACCTAGTCTCAGAATATCTGCGTGTCAACAAGAGCCCATTCTGGTTGGCGAACGCGGACACAACTTTGGCCTGGTTTTTGGGCTTTTTCCGTGCGTCAATATGCAAGCGGGATAAGCTGCGATCTAAACTGGAGGCGATGTTAAAGCGAAAAATGTCATTTTAGGTCTATTTCGTCCTTGTTTTGAGACATTAAGTGGGTGACCCCCTGTTTTGTTGATTACGTGTACCATAAATTCGCATATTCGCATATCTTTTCAATAACAAAAATAAAAAAAATAAAACAAATCGATGTTTTTTTATTATATTAAAGGGTTGTGAAAACGACACTGTACAAGCTTTGGACAAAACTTTCTAATATTAAACATCTTAGATAGCTCAAACAGAGTCAATGCCCCCCTTTTAAATTTAGATTGTTTTTTATTTAAAAAAAGTGTCGTTTTAACCAAAAAAGTAAAGAGGATTCATTTGATTATTTATTGTCCTCACTCACCCTTAATAAGGATTCCAAT
This sequence comes from Ophioderma brevispina, assembly GCA_023653785.1. Classification (NCBI taxonomy): domain Eukaryota; kingdom Metazoa; phylum Echinodermata; class Ophiuroidea; order Amphilepidida; family Ophiodermatidae; genus Ophioderma; species Ophioderma brevispina. Next base: position 47,675 of record JAMKCH010008037.1, read on the forward strand.
AGGAGAAAAAAACAAACAGTTTACACAAAAAGGGGGGGGCGCGTGTTTGGACAAATGTGCTCATGTCTCTAAGTTCTCAAATTCCAATTCAAAGATGATATAGCTTTAACAAACACCAACCAATTTAAAACTCGGTGTAAAATTTAACATGGTTTTAAAGTGATAGCAACCGACTGTTACAGTGAAGAGATGTGAATGATTTATAGGCCCAGGATTTATAAAATCGGTTGTATTAAAAAAACGTCAAAGGTCATTCAGAAATAAATGGCATGTGGAAATTCCCTCTTATTCATTATCGTATCTTTCTCTCTGTCACCATTTATTCTTTACCAGGCAAAAATTCAATTTGTACTTGGCCCTTTTCCTTTCAAGTCACCTTCTATTGTTAAGCCGTGAAGCGAACTTAATGGAATAGATTAGAATGATGCTCCTATTACCTATAGGATATGACCCGAAACTTTTCCCCAGTTCATATATCAGCCAGCGAATCGAGTATTATGAGCCGTACACATTTCGAAGGCAGTGGTTATATCCAGTACTATTTGAATACAATGTGCTAGAACGTACCTTTTCTCTGGACTTATCTAAGGTCAAATTTGGAACGAGAAAACTAATCAAGTATTTTTTTGTTATAAACTTCAGGGCCGAGCAAACACGGGTATATTCAAAACATTATGATCGAAACCATGCATTTCGGTTATATTGCTCTCAAAAATTATACTTTTTCTGTCGAGTACATTTCAAGGAAATATTGTAGGTACAATCTCGAGGACGCTGGAGTACACATCGAGTACGCTTTTAAGTATTATTGCCGAAATGCTCCTTTTACCTAAGTAAACAAGCCAGATGATTGAATATAGTAATTGGGTTATACACCACTAACCAGTTTGCCGTAAGGATAAAAAAGTTGGGGCGGATACTTTCTTGCATGGCCTCTGAAACAAATGCTTTAAAATTTTTTATAGTTTTGGGAATAGTTATATTGAAGAAAGTTGAGTGGCATTCATGATTGACTTGTAGACTAAATGGACATTTGGAAGCGAATTTTGGGCAATTACTCCGTGCTCACAATTTCACATAGATTTGCCAAATTATACGTTAGCGGACGATAGCGAATCTTGGTGCCGTCGGGCGAGTTGGGAGATTCGTACTTTTAAAAAATCTTGTTATATATGTCAAATTGGTATTTGGTGATTTGAGCCTGGTACTTTCGTGTGGCTATTGTTGTTTTCATGTGTGGAGTTTTAAATGTGAAAGAAACATGCTAATGTTGGGAGGTTTTTCCATAGACCACTGTGTATAAGGGAGTTCTTGGTGTGTGAACCTTTGCGGACTTATATGAGTACGCGAAACGTACTGGATGTGTTCAAAATTCGCCACCTATAGTTCTACAAGTATATTTCGAGTATAGTATTTGAAATATTCTCCATTTTACGAGGTATGGGTTGTTTACGGTTACCGGACATTATTTGCACAGTAATCTAAGGGCTATTGTTAAACACAATGTATGTTGGTGATGGCCTTTTCTATGAAAGAAAAAATATCTGTTGTAATCAGGTGTGTCACTTACTTAAAGAATCTTTACTCATCCTAATATAGAAAAACATTTAAATTACATCCCTGCACACTTGATACCGATAAGTGTAAAGAGGGAGACGACCTAACCATCCGCAGCATGTGCATTACGTATTTTTTATTTCTTACACAAACACACACATGCACATACTTACACGTGTAAAAAATAATTCACACAAAGAACAAAAAAAAAAAAAACACCAACAAAAAAAAAAACAAGAACAACAAACAAACAACAACAAAAACATGCAGTGGCGTAACCAGTGGGGCCGGGGGAAAGCTTCCACCCAGACAAAAAAACGGAAGGGGAGCAAAAAATGGGAAGGGGAAAAGGGAGAGAAGAAGAAAGGGAAGGGAGAAGAGAAAGGGAAGGGAGAAGAGAAAGAGAAGAAGAGAACGGGGAAGGGTGAAGATGAAAGAGAAGGAAAAGGGAAAGGAAAGATTTATTTTAGCTTCAAACGAATTCATTGTGAAATTTGTGCTCTGAAACACTACTTTTTTCCTTTTAAGATGACAACCCAGGAGCTTCCGGGACCATGGACCCCATCAGGGGACCTAAGGCGGTCCACACTTAATTAACACCATGTCAACGACTACGAAGACTTTTATTCGGAAGAATTTCTTTTGGGTTAGGTCCCATGGAAGTTGGAAGTCAGTGTCATACAAGTATACCTTCCTCCCCCTCCCCACACACACACTTAAGTGCACACACACACACACACAGGCTCGCGCGCACACGCAAACACACACACGTGCACACCCGCACACACACACACACACACACACACACACACACACACACACACACACACACATATATATATATATATATATATATATATATTATATATATATATATATTATCTACAATATAGGAAGACACTGTGATTCATGGACGTAGCTAAAATAGTAATATTTAATCTTTCAGAATTACTCTTTTCATCACGATCTACACACAGTATAAAAACAGTAGAAATAAAATTAGGAACTGACAATAAAATACGCAATATAAATTGCACGATGTTGCAATTATATTAAAATTTTAAAATAAAAATATAGCTCTGTATAAAATTGAGATTTGGGACCGTTTGTTATTTACGAGGGAGGGGAACGGGAGAAATTGAAACGTGTTTGGAAAATTCATAACCCGCCATAGCTGCAATGTAAATTGCAATAACCACCTATTGATTCATATATTTACAACCACCCCCGCACACACACACACAATTGGGTATCTCAATCATAAGATTCACAGCTGATCATTTATTATTAAGAAATGTCCATAATTGGTAACTTACATGCTGTACAACTTGATGTACAGCTTTAACTGAATATGCAGAAAGACAACGCAGAGTAATGATATATGTGGCAGTTTTGTACTTTCTCACTGCAAAATATAACATTAGGTTGTTATCAAAAGTAAAAATTCAAAGTGGCTTGCCATATCACGTCAGTATGAGTGGTATTATTTCAGAGCAACTTCTACTTTTGTATTTGAAGTCCGTCATATTACACCACCAAAAATTGTCATTCACTCGTGTGCAAAATGGTCTTCAAAGAAACGTCATTGCTTTCAAATCACTCTTTTTTTCAATTTCAAATATTAAAAAATATGAGGTTAGAAAGATAGTAAAAGCAAGATAAATCACATTTCAGGTTGAGATGAAGTCGAGTTTTCAACATTATTTCAAAAACTAACAAAGATCATAAAGACTAAACTTAGTTTAATATAGGTGCTTGGTTATAGCCCATGTATATGAAAAAATAAAATCACATAACCCCTCCCTCTATCTGTTAAATAGAAAATCACGTAACCCCCTATATTCCTCCAGCCCTTCCTCGTAAAAATGAATGCTCCCCTATATTTACATGAATATTCGAAGGCATAAATGAGTCCTTAACTATAGATTAGAGTAGTTGTGAATGATAGGCCTTGTACATGTCTATGGATGTAAGTGCGTTTCTAAATTCTACATTATAAATAAGAACATGTTTAAGAAATATCTTTGAGATACTATACGCATGAAAATGACACTTACCAGCTTTGTAATGATATAGTAAAGTTTATCGGACAGTATCCATTGCAACCAGCCGTCACTAACGTATTTGTGCTCGGCATGTATGGGCAATACAGCACTAGATTGCACTAATATAGGGTAGAATATAAACGAAAGTCACCGAATCGATGCTGCCCTCGGCATGCATGAAGGGGCGCAAAGAATAGAGTGGAATATAGAGAATATGGTTGGCCGTTAGGGTATTTAAACACCTAAAATATTACACCTAAGGCCAGGTAAAAAAAAAAACTTGTTTCTCGTTCCCGCCCGCTCCGATTTTTAACGCCACCTCGGATTCTTTCGTTAATATATCACTGATCAACACATTTTCAAAGTTGTCTGCTTCCGAGATAAAATGTGCTCTCCCTTATAATTTTGGGGTGCTGAACACGAATATGATTAAAATTCTTGATTAGCTCTAGTTTTTAAGAATATTTGAATTTTTCATTTTACATAGAACTCTATGTGTAATGTATACTATTGTATATGACTTACATACACAATAATACAGTCCCCTATATGGACTCAACCCTACGTCTTTTTACCTGTCTCTTGGATTCAACCTCTGGAGCAATCCTGGTTACTATCCAGCAGTAGTCTGCCAATATTGAAGGGGTCTACATCCCTTTGTAACATTTTTCCATTGCCAAAATGTCCTGGTGGACCCTTTCCCCATGTTTATCACTGACTGCTTCACAGGCTGGAAAGAAGTCAATGTGCGAATGGGGGAAATGGATCTTTGTTAAAGACATGTTATCTCAAGTTGCAGCTCAGCTTTTGATAGAACAAAAGCAAGTTTCTACCAGCTTTCTGCAATTGGCAGCTTTGGTTTTCCAAGAAAGTTGGTGGCTACTAAATGGAAAGTATTCCATGCCACCTCCTTACCACATACTTTATGGTTAAACTTTTTATCGTCAAGTAGCTCATGAATTTAGCGCCAACAAATACCCTCCTTTATTTTGGCTTCACTAACTTTTGGGGATTTGATAAATGCTTCTCATAGCTTTCACAAAGATTTTCATGAGTTCCAGTGCTTGGATCTAAAAGACTAGTGGTGGTTCACTATTTAAATGACTGTCTTAATAGCAAGTTTTTATTCTAGATGTACATGTAGTAAGATGCTCTGGCTCGACTATCTCATTCACAAAGGAAACAACAGTATTTAGCACAACCTGGTTGATGTTGTACGATGGGAACAGCTTTTAAGTAACCGCAAATCTGTCATTGATATCTGTCATGATTGTTACCATCGGCTCGCTTTTGTGATGCCAAAGTAAATTCTCCACAAAAATGATCTGGATTGTTAGTGCAATTAGGAGGCACCCTTGCATTCATTTGACTTAAAATTACTAAAAATTGAACAAGAAAATACTGTAAAGATATGTTACAAGCATGCGTGATATGACTGGCAAGAATGAAGTAGTGCAATACATTACTATATGCCTATACATACATAATGTACATAGGCTAATAGTAGCATGTAGTGTAACTGAGAGCTAATCAAGAATTTAAGCACCATTTGTATACTCAGGGACCCCAAATTAGTCAAGATTAGCATGTTTCATCTCGGAAGCATTTTCACTGTTGAATAGGTGAATTATTTGTTATTTTCAAAATTTCTGCAAAAAATAAACAAACAAAGTTTTTAAATATTAAAAAAATGCCTAAGCACAAAGCGGTAATCAAAATAAATACAATTCTCCGGAAAACGTCGCGTCTGCAGAGTTCACCGTTCTTTCAAACATTTCCATCAATGGACTCTGTATAAAAAACGATGCATAACAGGAAACCATCATGACCTCGCACGTGCGCAATTACTTTGAATCAGAAAACATAAAAATAGTAAAATATTTTTTTTTTGCATGTCAGTGGAACGATCTAAATTTTACAGAGGCGTCTAAGTGCCATCCTCTGACACATAACTCGGACATTTCCATCTATGAAGTCTAAAAAAAAGAAAAAAATAAAAAACCTCACACTTAGTGGACAAGACATTCCTACTCCCGTTTGTGGCGAGCAAGGGTTCCACATGGGCCCCCTCCCCCCACAGAAATTGCTTTCCCAATGAATTTTTTTGCGCGAATTGTTACCACACATGTAGGATCTTATGACATAACAATAAAAATGAAATTAAAATTTCACAAAGAAAAAATAGGGCAAAACATTTTCACTTTCTGAACAAAGATACCAATTCACACGGCCTTATGTCCGAATAAAATAGTTCTTATGTGTTCTTAACGGGCCTACTGAACACAAATGATGTCTTTTTTAATGTCATATTTTTTGTAGGTTTTTTTTTTTTTTTTAAAAAGTAACTTTTCCCATTGGTTTGTACAATGACGGGATGAAGATATGGCAAAAGCGAAGTGATCGCTAACAGCATATAAGTGGTTAACTGAATGTTATATTGTTCTTTATTGTTAATTAATGGATATATATCATACGAAACAGGACAAAATATTCATAGTTACTTTTTACTGCCACTGTCGTGGTGGAACAAGGGGGTTCCTTGCGACCAGCAATAATTATCTATATTAACGGTGCGATCGATTTGATAGTTGTTTTCTTGAAAAGATGCGCATTCAAAAGATGGAGTTCAAATTTCCAGAAATAAATATGGTCGACAATAAGTATTCTCGTAGTCCTAAACACTGCAAAATTTCAATTTGCGGGTCCTAGGACCTCCTTCTTCATTTAAGTGTTAATGACATAAAAAATAACAAAACTAAGCGATAAGCGGTCATTTTGTCAGGTAACAAAAGTGTTACCACCTTTTTATATAGGGTCGTTAAGGGAGACTGTAAACTAACTGATCTATGCATTCAAGATCAGGTAGCCTGGAAAATGGTTTTACATGCTTTCTGTCAGTCTCTCTCTGGACTAATGCCTACTTTGTTGGTCAGGTCAGGTTGTTCGACTTTATCTATCCTTGAAAAGGGCACACTTTATCAAAATCTGATGGGTCAGGGTCACTATGCCAAAAGCAAACGCTCTTCTCTTCTTTCAATATCAGTGGCCTGGAAACTTGCGTACTCCAAATTTTAGCGACTTGAACCTGCTTGTTACCAACTGAGACTCTCTGGCAAATATTCATATGCTGTCATTAAAACTATGGGCCAAACTATTGTAATTCTTCTATTCAGTCAATACTTAGTAGCCTGGAAAGGTTGTTAACTCGTTATTTGTCAATTGTCTCGCATTATTCTCTATGTTCCAATAATAAATGTTGTGAACACTATATTGCGAGATTACTGACGCTAATATGAGCCTATTATTCGAAACAAGGAGCAATATCTAGAGTATAGCCGTGTACATGTTAGTGACAAGGAGGAGAATTTTTAGGATACAAATGCTCCGATTGCACTGGATTGATTGTTACCACCACTCCCAAGAACAATCGACGGTTTATTGGACAAACCAGTACAAACAAAACCGCAAATACCTTGTTTTAACTCCTGCTATCCGACATCGTCCCTATAGGAAACCATGACTTGAATTTCGGTCGTGCCGCCAGAAACAATAAATCCTATTTATCAATAACGAACGGGTAAGCTTCCAAGTATGCAGAAGACCCGGGTCGGAGAAAAAGTGAGGCGCTTTTTTCTGGAAATGTCCCCATGTCTCTTAAAGAGACATGATGAGATCACGAACGAATCGTCCCGATTACGATACAGGCAAGTTCAAAAAAGGTTTGCGGTTTTCTTTTGTACCTGTCTGTTCAATAAACCTTCAAAACGTTCTGGATAGGTGTCTACAACCGATATTTTAGTTGTTAATTGAACTGGGTGTTTCTTACATGTGGCACTCTTGTTAAACATCACAGCAGGTGGCCACTCTTTTGTCCTCTTCCAATTTATGTCCACTATTGGAAAGTCAGCTGCAGATGGCATTTCTTTCACTGAGATACCCCTCGTAAGTAAAGGAATATGACATGTTATGTAACCAAGGATTCCGGTCAATCAAATCTTCGATGACCTTTCATAGTTTCGAAAACGCGTTTATATACGCTAATAGACAATTTGTGTTGACAATACGTAGCACGTAATATATTATAGAAAGAGACTTTAAATTAAGGAACTGGCAACCCTGTCATCTTATCTATTTGTATGTGTTCCCGAGATACCGTGCAAAATACATCGTACTGCAAATGTCCACGTGTGTTTTGTGCCATGTGACTAAATCTAGCCATAATGAGTCACGCGGCCCCCAATCGTTTTGTAAATATAGATGAGATACATTGTGGACGTAAAACGCAGGCAACGAACAAGCACTGCCCGGCGTGTGTGTATGCGTGAAACACTGCCGGGCTTGTGCTTTAAAAATTCGTGCTCAATCAGGCGTGTTAAGGCTAGTGCATGCTGTAACTGTATTGGAATATTTCGACACTGTAAAGGAAATATGTCAAGATTTTGTCAAGCTCAGTTGACTTACATTCATAAAATATATGTACATCCATCACGAATTCCCGAAAAAATACTACATTTGATGTAAAAATTAACAAAATAGAGGCATTTTTTAATTGTGCTTTTTTGACAACGAAGAAAACGGGCGGATTTTTTCGCCACGGCTTCATTGATCAAAAGCGCCCTACTCGTGACGTCAAAGAGCTGACCAAAACATCGTGTTTTCTCGATGTTATTGCTGACACTGTATATTGATGGATTAATGAAAGTATAATAAAATTAGAAAAAAAATTCAGAATGAATATTTTCGTTTCATTTCGTTGTGTTAATTATTATTGAAGGGCAACAGCGATATGATGGTCACAACGACGTCAATTATGGATGGTCATCAATTTGGACGTCCCCATTTGCCTGCGATGTGGAGTTGTCGGAATAGTTCGTCGAGTAAGATATTGGGCGGGAAATTAAAAGCGCAAAATACTCAACAAATGTGGGGACAATTTTCAACTTATTTGATTTATGTAATCTACGTTACTAATAAGCTTTCCATCCATAACCAATTTTCCATAATTTTCAGAATCATGACATTATTTACTTAACTCGCAGTAGTACCAAGTGCAACTGTCTGAGCTGACAGTTAGAGGTGCGAAGAAAAAGAATATGCCCATACGTTACAGCACACGTACACACTTCGTTCAATACATTTTACAAAATGAGGCGCCGCTCATTATCTCATTACTGAATGGTGACGTCATATTTGCGAATCGCGATACAGCTTGGGGAGATTTGAAATTCTGTATTGTGTGTCAGACGTTCGAGAGACTTTTTTAGACTCGGGTGGTTAAAATTATATTCGCAATGATAATGGGAAAATCCGGTTGGTCTCGACGAGTCGGAAGCTGAAAACAGAATTTAAATAAGACTTTCGTGTCGTGTTTGTGTTGTTTTTATGTCAGTACGTTGCGCCATGAGTCAATCCGAGAAATTGAGGGGTTGAAAAATTACTCCTAAATAATGGTTAGATTATGCGCGATATAATGGGACTTGTGAGATTCACAATGTGTGTCGGTATTACTTAGATCATTCCTGAACACCACGTGTCTTGTCATCATTGCAAGGTGACAGTCACTTGTAAATAAGGTGACAATGGCAATATGCATGGCTATTTTCCGGCAGTGGACACCAAGTTTGGAACTGGAATTGCAATGGAGTATTGATTGCTGCCCATAATTATATGCGCCGGAAAAAGGAGGAAAAGTGTTTGTGGGCGCGGTCAAGCATTTTTGCATGGCACGTAAATGTACACACATTCGAATGTGTGTATATTTAGATCAGTCACCCGATGTTACTACACGTGCGCGAATTCAGCGTCGGTGATTTGTCATTAAAATTGTATACAGGCGTCAATGGAAAGCTTTAGATTTATTTGTGGCAGCATTTCAATAGCGTATCAGGCCTGATTTTTAAATCAAAGCACAAGCCCTGCAGGTGCTCACGCATCTGCCGGGCAACGACTTTGTTCGTGGCACGAAGCTGTGATGGTCGTCACCCATGTCACCCTCATCATAGACCACTTTTCCGTTGCCATCTCAACCCGAACAAACTTCATCGCAAACTTACCGCCGCCTGCGTGACTCCCAGTGAGGACTAATAAAAATGCACGTCGTTTATAATTTCGAAGCGTTTCGATTTGCCAGACTACCTATAATCCCTAACGCGTTTGATCATGCAATGCAAAAAAAAAATTTTTTTAATTTTTTTAATTTTTTTAACATTTTTTACAAACATTCTGGAGGTTGTCCTCGAACGCATTATGTTACCATTGAAGAAGAAATCTGTTCTAGAGAGATGACAGTTTTGTTTTGAGATGGACCACCCTAGGCTTTTAAGGATATTTAGATTTTGCTGGCATCATTTTAGTCACGCTTCAATGTGTAAGCAGAAAACTATCGTTGCCGATTTCACAAGCAAAACTGTTGCCCAAGTTGATGTAACGTGTATGACACGGGGCTATGGTGGTGTTCAGGATAGTATTGTGTGGAAACAACATTACAAGTGAATAACTACGCAGGACGTCGTCGTATCGTACATGTGGCGTAACAGGCGGGGGTCAGGGACTTTGGCGGGAAAAAAATTGCAAAAAATCATGCTAAAATCAGCAGTTTTTTTTAGCCCTCTTGACCGGAAAAATTGGCATTTTGTTACCCCCTAAGAGGGAAAATTTCCCAAGGTGGGAAATTTGCCCCCTCAGAGAGGGCAGGCCTGATTACGCCACTGTATATTCAAAGGAAAAGTGGATGAAATCAAACAAGCGAGCAAAGGAAAAAATTCCATACACCGTCGAATGCCATTAATAACTCAACAGGTAGAAACGGAGCCAAGGAGGGGCATCACGTGAAGGGCAGATTCATCAGGGAGACTTGACAGCTGGTACAAAGCCTTCAAAAAATGCTTGGGAAATCCCCCAGTGGTTACCGATGAGAAAGAGGAGATTAAGCAGGTCTTTGAGGAGCTTCCAATTGTACTGATAGCTTTGATGAAGAGAACTGAAGAAAGGCACTGATCAGCGTTAAAAAATGGAAAAGATGTGTTGCCGATAAATTCTGGAGAAGTCATCAATACTAACATCAAGACATAATCCTCCCACTTCTGCAATACTGCTTTCCATACAGGCCAAAGACCAGAGCTCTGGGAAATTACCAACATAACCCCAATACCAAAATCTGCCGATCTAAGCAATCAGAAAACTATCTGAGGGGTCAGCTTAACATCCATCATCAGCAAAAAGACCTACAATCGAATTGATATTAAATAGCATCAGAGACCATATCGATCCACTTCTAAGGTTTCAAAACCAAAATGGGCTTCAGACAAGGAAGAGGAACGTTGGTCAAATTCTGGCTATTCGTGCCTTCTAGAAGGGGTTCAAGGCCCGGAAAACTACCAGTAGTCCTTGAACTTCGTTGACTTCCGAAAGCTTTTGACAGCATCCATCGAGTCAAAATGTGCAAGATACTGGCATCCTATGGCATCCTGAGAAAAGTGTCTCAGCCATCAGCAACTGTAGTACACCACTAGGGCAAAGTCATCCTCCAGTGGGAACACAATCTTTGATATCCGTGGGCCTGTGTTACAAGGGTGACACAATTGCTCCTTTCCTTTCATATCGTTATCGCCCACTGATCCACCAAGTGTACCAGAAGACAAGGCTAAAGATCTTGGATTTACAAGCAGCAAGGACAGTCTAGGAGAATTGGAAAGCCAAAACCATAACAGACTTGGATTTGTAGATGACCTAGCACTGCTATTGATACAGTGGATCAAGCTCAGGAAAACTTCGTGGCCTTGGAAAGACAAGCAGCAAAGATTGGGCTTCAGATAATGACCAAAACAAAAAAACAGTATATGAGTTTCAATCAGTCATCTGATGCACCAATCTGTACCCTGAATGGCAGCAAACTTCACAAGTCCATGACTTTAAATATCTTGGGCGTGGATGGCATCGACAGCCAGGACATTCAGGTCAGAAAGGGACTTGCTGGAAATCCATCAATAAGTTGCAAAAGATCTGGACATCTGATCTACCTCGACATCTCAAAGTTAACATCTTCCAAACCCTGGTCGAGCCAGTACTTCTATTATGGTTCAGAAACATGGACTTTGAAAAAACACCTGGAAGAAGTTTGGATGGATGCTATACCAGAAGTACTAGAGCTGCACTAATATCAGTTGGATGGACAAAGTACCAAACATGGAGCTGTATGGCGAATTCCAAAAGTCACCTCTAAAAAGACATCGCAAGATTTGGCTGCTGGCCGGCCATTTTTATCGTCCACAGAAGAGGCAGCCAGCAATTTCGCTTTGGGAACCCAGACATGGATCGTCGGGTGCACGAAACAACCTACTTCCAGTCCTTCTTGAGACAACCGGCTTAGAGAATACATCTGAAGCTGCCTGTCTCATGGAGGACCGTAAAGCTTGGAATTCTAGCTATGCTGATGTCTGATAATGTGATGATGGTCGACTGCGGTCGGTGATGATTATGATGGGGCCGGGGGGGGGGGGGGGTCACATATGAAATGGATATGTTGTGAGGCTGACGCTTCCAAACCCAGGGGCATTCGGTGATAGATGACTCGAACAAATAGGGGTTTTGGGTGAGAGACATCTAAAATGCCCCAAAAATACTTTTTTTCGGGTGACAATTTGGATGAATTTTTTCAAAAAATGTGTCTTTATATAAAATTTTGCAACACTTTTTACCAAACAATAGGGGTCCTTTGGGTGAAAATGTTCAAACCCCCCACCCCCCAAAAATAGGGGTCTTTAGGTGACATTTTCAAAATATATGGGGTCTTTGAGTGAAGCGGTAAAATAATAACCTCCACCAATTAAAATGTATTCCGATGTGAGCAGGCCCGGGGGGGCAGCATTGGCCTTAAAGTTTTGTACACGAAATCTATGATGTTGTGTTTTGGGTCATCTGTGATGATTGTCATCTGTGATTTGGTCTGAAATTCTCCAGGAGGTACTTCATAAGGTTAGCAACAGTTCGCACGAGTACTCAACCAAGTCGGTCCGCATTGCACGCAAATAGGGAGCCACAACACAATATCCAAACCTGACCCATATACAGAGGGGAGTCTAGTTAGAACATGCGACAATATGCCGACATTGCCCGATTTTCGGAATAGCGGCAAGGTGTTCATGACGGCGAAGACTTGTTCAGACCCAGGTTTTCACGAAATTTTATGCGAAATGATAATGGCAGATCTAAGATGGTCGCATCTATCGGAACTGAAAACCGAATTTGAATAAGACTCCGTTGAGAATGTTGGTGTTGGGTTTGCGTTAGCAACGTTGCGCCATGAGTCAATCCCAGAAATTGAGTGTTGAAAAAGTACTCCTACATAATCGTAGATTATGCGCGATATAATCTGACTAGTGAGATGGCAGGCAATAGGCCTACACAATAGCCAAACATGACCCATATACTAGAGGGGAGTCTAGTTAGAACATGCGACCAATATGCCGAAATTGCCGATTTCGGGAATTCGGCAATGTGTTCATGACGTTCGAAAACTTTTCAGACCTCAGGTTTTCAGAAATATATGCGAAATGATAATGGGCAGATCTAAGATGGTCTCAGCTATCGGAAGCTGAAAACAGAATTCAAATCAGACGTTTTCTGTGATATCAGGTATCAGTCAGAAAAGTCCATTATATAGGGACGGATTCGGATTCGGATGTCATCAGAGGTCAGAAAAGATCAACTATCCTCACAATATCACAGGATTTCTTCTGATGAAGACAGGTGGCATATGTCGATAATTCAAGGTATGTTAATTTGTGCTGTAAGCCTGTTTAAAGCTGTCAACATGTTTACCTACCGGGTGTCTCAAAAACCATGCTATGTGCACTAACAACAACAAATTTTGCCTCTTCTCAGAGGAGATGGAATAGTCTAATCACCGGTCTGGACCTGCACACATTTTGTAAATCTACCTTTAAAATTCGGTGCACCCTCCTTATTTAAAGCAATAACAGCACCAGATGATGTCGGTCAAGATCGTTCGAACGCCTGGAACCAAGCGTCGGTCGATGGTCGAAAACAGCAAAAAAGACATGCTTACAATGAAGTTTGATGTCGAACTCCAACGGTTTTAGAAGGCTAAAATATTGCTCTACAACATTACAAAGGAATCATAATTTTGGTTCGAAAATCGCGTTTACGTGTTAAACAATGACGAATTCAAAATGGATTGTGTCGTGTCCTACCACCCTGAACAGCGCATGTTTTAAAGAGCGCCCCAATTTCCACAAAAATTGAGATTTTTTGCACAGTTGCATTGGTAATTGGCTAGTAAACTATATCTGTGAATGGTAAATCTAGAAAATGTCGTCTATGTTTCGCAAAAGAAGGAATTTTGCAATTAGAATAATTAATATTAGAGAGACCGATAATTATTCAACGGCTGCTTTGAACGGCTGCTGGAAACGGCAATAATATGAGATATAGTCCAGCCATAGAACACATAGGCCCTTGAATATGACCTTGCACACGAGTCTACACAAAAAGGTTTGATGGTTTCTAGGCAACATTGACCACCTGATTCTCTCGGTGATACAATTTTGTCACCCTTGAGCATTTTGAGATAGGGAAGGGGGTAAATATACAGGGGTAAAAGTTGTATATACATGTTCAGCTGATCCTAAGGATTAAAAAGGTATAGTTTGTTACATCTGGGACACTTACACACAGAAAACACGATGTAAAAAATATATATGTAAACCGGCATTATGTAGAAAATTACATATTTTATGCAAAAGCTGGTAAATATACCGGTACATAACATTATGTGAAAGTTATAACTACACATTTGATATGCATTATATTATTTTACTTATTTTATGTAAATTTACACATCGTTTTGTAAAAAGAAAACAAAGAGACATAAAATAATGTAAACAAACTCATTTACATATGTGGTTTGTAAACCAATTATGTAAATGCGCGGTAAAAGTTAGCGAAGTTTACATAAAATTATGTGAGGTCATGTCACGACACAAGCGAGCTCGGCACAATTGAAAATGGAGGACAGTGGGGTAGCCTCATGGAGTCGTGGGGTAGGGGGGACTTATATTAACGTATTGTTCTATCTGTATCGATGCGTTTGTGTACAATATAATCATGATTTTAGACCAGGGAATATGAGCTGCTTATAATTCTCAGGATGATGGGTCATGACGAAAGTAAGCTTATCTCAGTCAAATTGAACACACAGGGTCAGTACGTGTATACATAGAGTACGTGCGATTATAGTAAGCCCATTTTGCATATGAAGTTTGGGCTCATACGATACCAACAGTGTTTACCACTGTAGTATTACACAGGCATACAGCTGTCATTTGTAATAACTCGCCTCTCACCCCGGGGAAGGTGCCCAAATTGTCAGTCACTTATATACTGTGTTGTTTTTTGAGCTGAATAAACTTGTTGAATTCTTGTCATATACTGAAGTGTCTGTGTGACTATTTTGTGTGAATTATTTTTCCCATCCCTACTTTACATCTATATTATGTAAACATTTACATAATTGTGTTCAAATATTTACATAATTATATGTAAAAGATTACATAATTGAGTTCAAATATTTACTAAATAACAAGTGGAAATTACATCATTCACAAGATTAAGACATAAATTATGGTGTTTTTTTAAGTTTTAACATAATGATTTGGTATGTTTACACACTGATATACATAATAGTTTTATGTGACTTTTCAAATTAATGTGTACCTTTTTACATTTGCAGTTTATTATAATTGTTACAATAAAATTATGGTGTTCTGTTTTTTTCCTAGTAAACATGGCGAAATTTTTTACACAGGCTGTGTAAATTATTTCTCTGTGTTGTACTTTTTAACACAGTAATCTTAAAAGGTTCAAGGTCATAATGGGTCTGTTTTAGAATGACCAGATTCTCTTCTCAAAATAGGTTCAAATAATTAATGCTGATGATATAATGTCATGTATGTTATCTGATTTTGTTTGCCATTTGGGGTATAATTATGGGAAAAATATTGATAGGGCCCACAGGGTATATGGGGATCAGCCTCGAGCCTCTGCTAAACACCTTTGAGCGATTAACATAACGCACATGTAATTTCCGTATGTACAACATGCTAATGGCGAAAAAGTGACACACAATTTGAAAATAATTACCGGGATCTTAAAATATACCCCACCCCCCGCCATGATGACCTACCGTGCATGCCGTGCATACACAAGAGGTTGTAGATATTGCAAACTTTTCTCAATCCGTAGGACTATATGAACATGTGAGATAGTGAGATTTTGCGCGATATAAGTGCGATTTTGCACGTGATTTGTGCATATTTAAGCCTGTTATGGTGAGAATTTGCTTTATAGAGTAGATTTTGCGTAATTTTACGTGCGATTTTGCGCGATATAGGGGTGGGGGGGGAAATGCTGTGTAGTGAGGTTTTTTGCGCTGTTTAAGTGAGATTCTGCGCGAAGTGAGAATTAAACGCGATATGATAGTCCAAATTCAAAGTTAAAACAAATTCCTAAACATCAGGAATAAGTATGTTTTCAGGAGCCATTTAAACCGAGTGGAAGGTGCCTCTCTAATATTACATGAATCTTGTTCCGCGCATCCTAGGCCAATTACGTTAAATAATCTTGTCACCAAATCTACGCTAAGCTTGGTACGAGGAATAGCAGGCCGTGTAACATCAGAAGAAGACCGTAGCCTTCGTCTTGTACCATCGGAATTGCTATCCACACATTATAGCAATTAAGACTACAGTAAGGTATGATGGAGCCTGCCCGTGAACGAGACTGATACCATAAAGAAGATTTTGTATCTGATACGTTCCTAAAACAGGCAACCAATAAGAGAAGTTTTTCTGACGACTCTGGTCACGACCACATGCGAACACCAAGCGCAAAGCTTTATTTTGCAAGCGCTGGCTCCTTTGGAGATCTCTTTCAGTGGGCCACCATATAGTACTGAATTGCATATCAATGCAGACAAGACCAAAGATCGTACAGCATCAAACGTGATAAACCTACGTATATGAGTAGAAAATAATCTATAGAGGCATCCCCCACATTGAAGGCTGAGCTCCTTTTTGACACTCTAGCGAAGGCCATCATCAGATCAACTAACCAGTCATAGGTTCACTTATATACACCAGTGAACAATAAGAGATGATCAAGGCATACCCCAGTATGTATGTCAACTCCTTGGCTATGTACTCCTTCTCTCTTGTAAGAAGTCGGTGAGCTAATAGCCGAAACAATGGGGCGCAGGGGGACACCCACTTGGGTATCTTGGGTAGTCCATTAGAACCTAGGACGGAACACTAATTGGACTGAAAGGGGCCAGGACTGAAAGGAGACTCATGGAAAGCCTTTGCCATCAAGTCTACCCCTAACAACTTCAATAGGGATAAACGGAGCAGAAATTCTCCTGAATGGGGAGGACTACGCAAAGGAGCCCTCTTCGACCAATGAACCGGAACTTAATTACTGGGTCTTTGACCATCTCTTATTGTTCACTGGTGTATATAAGGTGCAACACCATGACTGTTGTTTGCTCTGATGATTGGCATGGTTAGAGTGTCGAAAGCTCGGCCTTCCAATGGGATGCCTCTAGGGAAAGTTATTTCTACTCATGCTTACCACCCTAGAGTACCAAGTAGTTTCAAATCAAACCTAACGTATATGCCAAACAAATAGGGTAATTTACACTCTTACGATTCGCTCCGATGTGATCGGAAATATCAGTGGAAATCAAACATTACACTCCAAGGTTTTTTCACACAGGTCTTTCAAAGCACTCAAGCATGGTAAAGACGTAAATTCTGTCTAGTCTTGAGTGATTTCATTTGCAGCATTGTATATTGGTGTTATATCAGATATACGCTTGGACAGTTTTTGAAGAGAATGCTCACAATCACCTGGAATCTGTAGATTAGAACTGGCAGCCAGTAATTAGAGTAAAGCTTGAGTATATCAAATACGAGTGAAAGGTAACATCATGATACTAACCGCAACTGCTGAGTAGTGAAAAATATGCTGCTTGACATTTCATAATTATCCATCACTCGGGTACTTCTGTAAGTGAGATATGATCCTAAACCAGGCAAGAGTAGTGTGTGATACAAAACTGGTTTCAAGCCGTTTATATCATAATAATTAAATAGTCCATGATCGAAGGCAGCACTCAAGTCAAACAATACTAGCAAGACAACCTTATTAATGCTTGAAGGATATCATTATCCCCGGAGGAGCGGCTGTTCAGTAGAATGGTTCAGCTTTGTATGCAGATTGCGATGGCTCACCAGATCATGATCGCCAACATGCTGTATTAGTAAATGGGGAAATGTAATGGATGTTTGTTTTTGGTTTAGTTTTTTTCATATTACAATTTTGACACCAATGTTTTTCCAATACAGAATTTCATTGGAGAATCTGGAAAAATCCATGGGTGTCATTTTTTAAAATGTTGTTCTTGGGGGTTTCTGAATAAGGGGAAAAATTTGTACAGGGTGGGTACAAACATAAAATTGTTTAAATTGTGTTTTAAAATTTATAACAGTATGTTCGGCTGCTAATACGGTTTATAATAAGAAGTTATTAATTTGCCATATTACGACTATTGTTTTAGTACAATAGGATCAAGAAAGTTCAATGTCATTATTTATAGATCATGGTCCGATTTTGTTGAAGAAAATTGGTTTTAAATCGTTCATGGGTCATACTAATAAGAAAATGTATATAGATTACTGTGTTTCACCTTTCAAAGTGAGACTTTTAGAGATAGGAAATGGTGTGGTCTCCCATAGACCCTGTGTGAACCATGGCCATATTTGCCCTCTTAATTATTTAATCAAAACGTAATTGACAACGCAACCTTTTATTTTCAGCGTCTGTACAGTAAGACGAATATTGGCACGGTTTTAGAACAAACCGATGGATCTGAGATTTTACCCCAGTGTGACATTGAACCGTTTGTTACCTGTAACCCTTGTACTATAACCCTCAAGGAGGGCAAACTATACCTTTCTGAATCCTTTGAAAGGTATGAACATGATGGTATACTTTAAAACACATTTTGCCCCCCTTTATATTTTGCCCCCTTATATTTTGCCCCTGTATAAACCAGTGTGGTAAACCTGCCCCACCTACTAAATTCATCCAAGAACACATTTTTTTAAAAAATGACACCCATGATTTTTGGATCTCATACCAATTTTGATTTAGAAAAACTTGGTGACAAGATTGTATATGCAATTTTCAAAAAAATACAGTTCCACATGGTACTATATTACCTAACGTGGCCAATTAATTTGATATTGACACCTCGGCCAAGCTCTTTTAAGCAAATAATGATCCAAAGATATATCTTAGTACCAGGGTAATAATAGAATTGCTGCAAAGTGTGAGGAAGACATGCCTGTCAAAGAGAACTGTGAAACTATCCTGGTGATGAGGGGGGTAATAAACATTTCAAGTTCTGTTTAATGAGCCAGGGAGGAAGTGTGGTCATAGTGCAACCTTTAAACCTGGCATATAGCATTTGCAAATCCTATCTGCCTGGAGATTCAGTATTGACAGTCATATTGTCCCTAATCTTTTCAACCTTATCAACAACGAAAGTCAGAAAGTCATTGCAAGATCAGCGTTGAGTAGCACAGGCAAGCACACTGAAGTGAAGATAAATTCAAAAAAGACTTTTTAGTGTTACGAGCATGTCCTTTAGTACTACAACAAACACATTTGTCAGTAAAAAAGTAACGTTTAGCATCGACATTGAGTTTACTGAGTTTGTCTTTCTGAAGAAATTCTCAGCGAATTGTAAATATTTATAATGATCCAATGTGTGTGTGTGTGTGTGTGTGTGTGTGTGTGTGTGTGTGTGCGTGCGTGCGTGTGAGCAATTACGCCAAGTTTCACTCATCGATGATTTAATGTGGTTCAATTTTTGATAACATTAAATTAGAGGAACAAGTAATATGACAAATAATCGTCACTTCATTGCACTTCGATGCCCATCTTTCTATTGTTATAGTTCACAAAATGGTTTTTGTTTAAATTTGGTGGTGAAATTTCCTCCTTCTCTTAATTCAGATCTATAGATGGCACTGCCCTGTACTGCTCATCTTTTTTGTTGGTTTTATAGTCCACAATAAGCTGAGGAAACACAGATACTAGGCATATTGCGCTTAAGATCACAAACGACGCAATGTAATTCCCAGTTTGGTCAAACATCCAACCTGTATGTAAAATACAATAATCAACATCGTGTGTTAAGCAAAGAAGAGTAAGCACATCTGGTATCACTGGCGACCTTATAGCCAATTACAATTTGCAGTTCGCAAATATATATCCTTTTCTTGGTGTTCGTCTTTTAAGGTCACCCTAAGCCTCCTGATATATTTGCACTTCCTTCAAGAAGCCTTTTGTCAGAACAAGGAGGTTCCTCTTTACTACAGTCGCCTCATTTCGTAATTTCTACATTGAAAAAAAATTAGGAATGGCTTTGACTCCATAACCAAAGGTCACGTAGCGTGTCCACATTGCCTTTATTGAATTTATGTGAAACAAATAGGCTAGTATAAATTATTATTAATTAATCCTTATTTGGGACAAATAGGATGGTATGGATATTATTAGCATTAGAGAATTTCTAAAGAATAGTAAAGATCAACCCTATTTTCACTAATGACAATTTCTCGCACGTATGGGTGTACGTATCACACATTGACTCTTAAATCAATGGCTGAGGTCAACACGTCATAGCCAATTGAGCTTGTTTGAAATTTAGCCTTAGTTTGACCGCTAAATGACCACTGGTCGCAAACTTGTGAAATGGTCATAGTTGATGCATAAGTGTAATTATTGGCTTGAATTCCAGATCCTTAAAGTAAAAGTCGGATTTGTAGTACTAAAATTCATATTCATATTCATATACTAAAGTTTATGCCACAATTCCTTTAACGCGTTTTCTGCTCGTCATACCACTTCCGGGGGCGGGGCCAAGGCAATGCTCGGCAAATATAATATTATTATCATTATATGCCTTGGCAAATATAATATTATTATCATTATATGCCTTCCTCCTGTGTGAAAGAATTAAATATATCTATATACCTTCACATTCTCAAAATTGAATCAATACCCATTTTTGCCAAGATTTCACAATGTTATCATGAGTGTATCCATTCAAACTAGCGATTTGGAGCATATAACAGTGTACTCTGTTTCTCAAACAGGATATCAAAGATACAATCAAACCACCAAACGAAATCCCTTAAAATTTCACATCTCTAATTACCCCCAACCCTACTGCTAGGCATTGTTAAAATAAGTGACAGTGGGCCACATCCCTAAGTTGACCTTTCAAAAAACCTCGGATATGCCCAAAATGGCTGCAATTTCCAGCATAATGTAAATAGGAAGTGTTAATCACTTTTGTTCAGATTTTCAGCTGAGTGTATAACTCTTTCTGAAGGGAAAAATTTCTATCTATAGTCCGCTTTGGCGGTGATTTCATCGTGTGCTGATTTCTCACCGGGGCCCAGGCCAATACACGGGGGGGGGGGGGGGGGTGCTGACACCCCTTTGTGCTGAACTTTGTGAATGTCTTCTACAAACACTTTACTAAATTCAGACAATGAGCTCCTACACATATTGCTTATTTTAACAGATAATTGAAGTATTAAAAAACTCATGCGCCTAGCTTCTTTATAGCCAGTGTACTCAGCACAGATGAAAGCGATTCCTATGGGTATAGTGGTTCTTGGTGCTTGGATTTGCCGTGTTTTCCGCCAAACGGAAATGTAGATCTCATGAAAGAGAACCTGTGGTTCAAACTTGTGAAGTGGAAACTTCTTGCGTATATCAATCATGGCCGATGCTCATGACAGATACAGACCTATCGTCCGATACTCTTCTCCTGATACTCTTCCTCTGGTCTAATGAGCGACTTGAAACTGATTTTGAGCTGTATCCTCTTGAGCTTACAACATATTGTATGCATACAAATAAACTTCCAGAGATCTCTGAGTTGGAGCTAGGCGCATTGTGAAATTTTAAGAGATGTTTTACCCACGCAAACTCAATTTAAGCAAACTCACTTTAGAAATATGATACCAAAAAAGCAACTTCAATAATTAAAACACCTTTTGAAGATACATCTATTCCATAATTCAGTGGGGTACATTATTGGTGTATTTATTTGTGTGATTTTTTTTTGCTTATAAATAAACAGCGCAAAATGAACTTAAATGAACTTATGAGATATCAATTTATTACATGGTCAACGTGTCGTGTTCTGACTGTCCTCTCAGTCGGCTCCAGGCTTTGGTTTTGGAAGTGGAGTTAATAGTGTTTGTACTGTCTACCCAACCACAGGCTTCAGAAAATCTATTTATTTATTTGTTTCCCTCTGACAGGTGAAATTTTCGCGCCCGTCCCCCTTTCCGGAAATAATGTTAACAATTCCCACAATCATAAATAACGATAGCTCCTTATGATCCAATGATTTTTCCCCTTGACCCTATTACCCAGTGTAGAGTTTTTGCAATAGTCGCCATTTTTCCAAGAATTTATTTAATTCCAAATTACATAATGCTTGGTATTTCAAAACATTATAATAATATAAAATCTCTTGCTTAAACGTTTACCATCTGAGTGTTTTGCTATCATCTTTGCTCTCTAAATATGGATTTTAGACATTGTCATAACAAAAACAAACTCACATTTAGATAAAAAATGTTAATGGAATCATTTGCAAATCCACATTGATTTTTTATTTGTTTTTTTAACTTGCCAATCTACATAAAGATGCTGCTGTTTCTGAGTGACCCTTACAAAATGTATATAAGTCAACTTACCTAATATCAAATTTAAAGAACAGTATTTAAAGAACAGTATTTGTTGCTATAACACTTTAATTCTATATTGGAACCACCTGTACTTCGTGTCACTTGAAGATTTAAAATCAGGAGACAAAGATTTTTCCACTCCTTATTTTCCATATCAAATTCTAATTGTCACTTGATAACTGTTTGTTTCATTCTTTTCCACCCAACAAATGCATAATAGTTTACAAACTCTACTTTGTTCAAACAACATGTTCAAATTCCTAGGCCGAAAAGGTCGATAGGTATTGATAAGTATAAGGAAAGATTAGTATAATAATCCCCAGCTATTAACTGTAGATATTCAAGAAAGGTCCCTAAGCATGAAAACACATTGAATTGTCCAATTATAACCTTAGGACAACCCCATTTTTCTATTTTATGTTGTCAACAAATCTAGTTACTTTCCGTTATAGAAATCGTCTCAAAAGTTACGTACACAAATAAAATAATATTTTAATCTCAAAATTAGGATATTCTAACAAAACTGTTGATTGATACAATATTTACCGGTTCGGTTAATAAAATCATGGGGTGGGAGTTGTAACCCTTAATACTGATTAGACGTATTAGAAGGTCGCATTATGACTCAACCATCGGTTGCCTGCTGATTGTCCTCGAACCCTTCCGGGTGGTTTCTATTGTTCGAAAACAAAGAAACGCGGATATCCCGCCATGAAGAGCTAGTCAAGCGACAGTTGAGTTTTGCCCTTACAGAACATACACCTACCTGATAAAAAGCCGCTTAACAGTGATCCCACGCAGTAGGTGAAGTTTATCCAAATTACTGCATTTGTCATTTGATCTTCTTCAACGGCATTTTTAATCACTTTGTACGCGCTAAGAATAGCCATTCCTCTCCCGAACCCAAATGCAGCGGACACCAGTGATAATCCAACGTAAGAAGAAAAAATCGACATGACGGGGTCAATCGATAGTGCCAAGGAACTGATAAATGACATAAGGTAGAGAACGTGTTTGCTTGACAATTTCATTTTTACTACAGGGTAGCAAACACCTCCAACAAGATAGCCAATTCCACCAATGGTTGCGAGAGAAGACGCTTTATATGCCACAAATCCTGTATCTATGGCATGAGGAACAAGATAGATTAGCCATCCTGTGAAGCAGTAACCACTTCCTAGATTGTAGAGTACCATTGAAACAAAATCAGCATTTCTAAATAAGGTTAGATCCAGATAATAAATCATTGTATTAATAATTTTGTCGCTACATCGTTCACTTGTTTGTATTAGTTTATCAGGTACATTTTTCCTTGGCATATTGTTTTCCGTTTTAATTTGTTCTCCTCTATGATGAATTGGTAACGGTATAAGTAAGGCACCACACACAATACTGTGCATATTGAGTCCTCCAAGGATTATCACAGCGCCCCTCCATCCATAAATGTCAAGAAAAAACTGTGCCAGAAGAGGCATAATCATAACGCCAATGGATAGACCTGATGGGGGCATGCATTGTTGAGGTCATAATACTTGTCGAAGTAGCACGCAAGTTGGCCTAATACTACTGCCTCTGCTCCCAAGAGAAAAAACCTTTCCAAAAGTAACAAGATCGATGTAATTATTTAATCTATCGCACATTATTTAATAATTTTTAATCGGAAAGAGAACCAAAAGTAGGAGAGAAAAAGAGAACAGAAGAAAGGAGCAGGAAAGGGAAGGGCAAGAAAGTGAAGAACAGCAAAAACAGAGAAGAACAACAGAGAAGGTCAGAAAAGAGAGGGTGTCTATGAAAAGAAATGAAGAAATGAAAGGAGAAACAGAAACAAAGAGCAAGAAAAAGGGAAAGAAGCGATCGAGAAGTGAGGCTATAAAAAAGAAAAGGAAGGAAAGAGAGGAAGTCGAAGAACATAATACAATTGGGTTCATGATTGTCATCACATTACAGGCGGATATCATCAAAACGTTATATATGTTTATATAATTCTTTCACGTTCAATTTATTAGCAAAGTAGTCATTATGAGCGTGATGACCGATGTGATCAAAAATCCATATAATCTATATAAATAATTACGATCAGATAATCGCGCAAGACAAAAGAGCAAAAAGCAGAACATGCACAAACCATATGTACAGGATAGGAATAGGAGTATGGGCGACCAAGGAGGGTCGCAAATATTTGCACCAGAGGTGAAAACGTAGGAAAAGGGCGGATGAGGTACAGGAAAGAGAGGAGGGAGGATGAAAGAATTACAAAATGCTCTTGATGGAAGGCGGTAAAGCTGTGAGAGTAGCATGTGCATAGGTTTTCACGGTGGTATCTCATGAAGAGCAAAGTAGTAATTATGAGCTCAGAAAGGCTTTTGAACCTCAGAAAGGCTTGACTGCGTTAACCTTCCTCTTATCATGATAAATTTTCACAAAACTTATACTGGTTCCTGCACTTACATGGTTTCGATCCTATCTCAGTGCAGAACTCAGGCAGTTCAACATTAATTATACTCTTTTGACTCAAACATATCACAATTGGAATTCCCCAAGTGCTCTATACTTGGTCATCTTCTTTTATAGTTTTGTCAATAAATCTTTCAATAGTGTTAAACTGTTAAATGTAATATGTATGCTCGATGATACAACACTTCTTTGTACTTGACAACCCACATACTTTGAATTTGAACTCCAATCAAACTTAAACAAAATTCGAAAGGTTTGATGATTAACCAAATCACTTGAAGCAAAGAAAACAAGTTTATGGTATTTAGTACATGTCATGTTCTCAATAATTTTCAAAATGTTTCTCTACACTGTAAAATATATTGAAAGCGTTGACCAGTTTAAAGATCTTGGGTAATTTTTTGTCTATGATGTACTGGTATGATCATATCGATATATGTCTGCAAGTATTTCTAAAACGTTGATTATGGTGTTATAAGAAGACTTACATATTTATTCCAAAAGATACTCTTGTTATGCTTGCAAATTGTCATGCCACGTTGACTATTGCAGCCTTTTCTGGTCTAACTGTACTAACGATTTTATGAATACACTTCAAGTTACTTCAAAAACAGATTAGCTCGTATAATTTTATCAGCTGACATAAGAACTCCTGTTAAAGATATAATGTGTACACTGCAGTGAACAAACTTAAGATCGGTTGTATAACCATCTGCTAAATGCTCAAAGGTCTTGCCCAGGTTACCTTTCCTCTCAGGTCACTTTTATTGCACTAAGTTAATTTAAGGGTACCAGAAGTAAAACCACAAAACTCTTGTATGAACCACTTAGAACCTAAATGCAGGCAAAACGTACGTTCCACATGCGCAAACACAATATGGAACAGTCTTCCTTCAGATATCCGCTTTAACTATAACACATGAGTCTATAATACAGCTTAAAGCATCTACATTGAATCCCACAACGCATATTGTGATACGTAGATTGTCTATGTTTCATTTATAATTCATTGATTATTTTATTCTGTTTTTGTGTGTGTGTACTCTTTATATGTTAATGTTCATAGATTATAAAGTTATTCTGTAACAACGTGTATCGGCAGGGCCTCCTTGGGAATCAGTGCTCTTGTCACTGAAGGGGCTTCTGCCTAGCCTAAAGAAAGTTTAAATAAATAAAATGAGCGAGGTTTGGATGCACTCAACCAAATATATCCCAACAAGTACTACAGAAATGGAAAGAAATATACCCCAACCTTGGAGAGGAAGAACGCGACTCAGCCATACATGGAACACTTCTATCCTCCCACTTAAATATGCCATGACCAAATCCTTCACCTGCATCTGAATTGTGGGCAACAATTCCAACTCTGGCCAACTCTATACCAACCGCCGCAACTGTACACTGCTCCAGAATGGAGGTTACTGGCGTCATGACCTAGCACTGAGAGCAATAGCCACAGGCCTGGCACCATATATAGATGACCCTAACTACAGCAAACAACAGCTTATATTTCATACTTCTTCTTTACAAGTACATTTCAGCTTAAAACAATAAGAGCACATTTTTAAGAGCGCCCCCAATTTTCCCAATATTTGAGATTTTTGCACGGTTGCTTTGGTAATTGGCTAGTAAACTTTACCTGGGAATGGTATTCTCTATGTGTCTCAAAAGAAGGAATTCTGTAATTAGAACGATTAATATCGGAGATCTCCGATTTAATTCAACTGCAGCTGCTGAAAACGTCCTTCCAATATGGAATAGCCGGGAAATCGCGCCATAAACGTGGATGTGTCTGCACTCATCTATTAGTTGTTCCGTCAGTTCAGGCAAGTCAGGTTAGAGATCATTTTCGTGAGGTGACACCATATCATCATGACAGACATAAATTTGACGTTTCCAGCTCCGCTGTTAAATTACAATCGGGATCCCGATTCTTATTACAAAATCACTTCTTTATGACAAATACGCATTTTTTTAGCATTCGTTCGCAGGTATAGTTTACAAGACAATTACCAACACAACTGTGCAAAAAATTCAAATTTTGTAAAGCGGGGCACTCTTTAAAATGTGCTATTATTGCTTTAAGGCACAACATAGCGAATCCACTTCTACCTACTCCAAAAACAGAAGCAAAAAATATCCTGAGAAAGGCTAGAGACCGGACTTTCCTGATTGATGAGAGCACAAAACAATGTAATCCTTAGGTCCTCAGGGAATTTTTACCAAAATGGTACCATGAAAGGTGGCCAAACGATACTAATCATGCAGTCTAATTACACCATGGCCTACACAAAAATGCATGATAGTATTTCTCGAATGGTAGCTATAACCATGTAGGGGGAAATCAAGGATTATACAAAGGTCTAAATTTTTAATTGAGCCAATCGTGTTGAAAAGCACATCATATTGTTCGTCAGATCATGTGTACTCTCTACAGCCTACCGTTTTACAGACAAAGAGTAAAACCTGCAAAAGTGGTGAAAAAGGGTCAACTTGGTTTGCAAAGGGATAAAAAATTAATATAAAATCGCTCTGATTTTGGTAAGACATGACACAATCATTTGTCTGGCTAAAATGATTAATTAAGTTTGCACAATCTGTAATGCTTAGTTACCGCGATATGTGGCAACACGTGTCAAGGGCACGTCAAGGGTCATAGAATACAATGGACGTTGACCTTGTTTGTTATATGCTTTGTTAACCACACATTTGAGTAAGTGAAAACCATTCCTTATTTTCATCCTATTAGCTCTACCAATAATTTGCATCACTTTTTATTCGAATTGGAGCAACTGTAATTTTGACCCATGTATAAATGAAATTGCCCATTTTACCTATATCTGTTGTTTTTACCCAGTAACTCAGCCTTTTGGCTACAGGTAGGACAAACTATACCTTTTAATAACATTTCAGAAAATCAGAATAATCAGATTTTTTGCAACTTAAGGATGATTCCTATAAAACAGGGAAAGTTTGCAGATATGTGTTTTTAAATGAATTTGGCTTGCACGTCGTATTTTGCACATATTAACTTAATCTTAAATTGATATTGTGCTCATATCTTAACATTATATTTTTCATAATACTGTTATTAGTATAATGTATTCATTAAACAGTTTAAAAAGAGTAGCATGCTATATAGTTGTGTACCTGATAATAATAAGGATAGCGCCAGTATAGATACTGATGGTGCTAAAGATCCAGCGATGAGTCCAACGGTTGATAATAGACTGAACACCATCACAGTGACCCGAGATGAAAAATATTTGCTTAATGCTCCGGCTAATGGACCTGAAATCATAAAGAGTCAAAGTACAAACATAATACAAAACAATTATAATGATTATTAATAATGACATCGACACTTTAGCCAGGGGTTCGTTCGCGAAAGTCAGTCGGAAATTTCACAGCTGTTGGTGTACATAGATGGTTCACCCACTTTATCAGTATCAACAGAAAAGATAATAAGCCGAAGCCATGTCTTATATGAAAGATAATTGCATAATTATTGCTTAAAAAATTGACAAAATTTTCCTTTGTTTAAAAATGCTGCAAAACCATAAGGGAATTGACGAAACTTCAGCTGCAAAATCCAATATGGCGGCCATGAAGTATGATGTATATAGGTAGTTACAAATGTGGTTATAAAAAGATAACTATGTTGAAGTAATGCAATTAACATGTCTTATATGAAAGATAATTGTATAACAATTACGTATAGACTTTTTTATAGATTATTTTATCTTGTATTAATATACTATCATTCCAAACTTTTGGTTAAAAAGGATTATTAAATTATGAAAAATTATTTTGACCGGATATGATGTGAAACAGCTGTTTTGGGAAATGCAACACTATATTGCAAGTTCTTTCGGAACTCATGTTACTCATGAATATCAAAAAAGGTTTAACGTAAAAAAAAATAAAATAATCGCTTTAGATCTATATCAAATTGTACTTTTAAACCATAATGCAATTTCGGGTGTATTTTCATTATCTATTTGTCCATACAATGTCTACTTATTTGAGCATAGCTACAGTGTTTTTAATCTTAGATAAGATAATTATATATGAAACACTCCTCCTGCGATCTTAGCAATAGAATACATATACGGTAATTGTCTTTGTCTTTTACTAAAATCTTCTACAAATTTTCTCGAAATACCCGAACCCGCGAACCGCTTGCAAAGTAGAACCCCGTGATCAGAAAACGTAATTTCGCATAACTTCAGGACAAAAGATTCTGAATTCCTATCCCCACCCTTTAACCGCGGTTGACATAGTGTTAGACAAGAGAAGATTTCAGTAGCTTCCCACAATGCATTGCTTCCAATGGAGGTTTTTGTACAGGTACTGATGTGAATCGTTAGTGATGAAACATGGCTAAATTGACAGTACTGATCACAAACTTGCATTTTAAAGAGTGTTTCATGTCTAACGATTCACATGACTACCTGTACAAAAATTTCCAATGGAAGCAATGCATTGTGGGAAGCTACTGAAATCTTCTCTTGTGTTAGACAAAGGTTACCAGACCTAACCAAGTAACTCACATTGTATTGTCCACGTCAACATCAATTCTATCCTGGTTGATCAGAAATTCCCCAACAGATTGTGATAAAACATTGCAATACTGAATTCTGTTGTATATAATTTGAACATTTCAATTATTTCAGTGGCCAATTGTCTACAAATTTTGAACTTGTAATTTTGTTTATAGCATTTTGGAGTTTCGATCAAACGCTAATGCGATATGAGGTAAGCGATTCTCTTCAGGTCCGCCGTTAATAAACCAATTTCTCACATTTATTCCGCAACTAAAAATTAGTACAACAATAATATCTAATCAGATGAGGTACACATTATATCATCTGTTTCCAAAATATTATTACTCTTTTTTTCTCATCTTGTAGAAGTGAAGACTCACTGTCGCGTCCAATTACGTAAGGGATTAATTTAACACATCTTTGCAAGAAAATGATACTTGACTCTACGGATGTATCAGTATCGCGAACGAACCCACAGCTGAAATAGATAATTCACAGGCGATCTTGTTGTTTTTAATGCGGATTTGTGCAAACTATAGTGTAGCATGTTTCGATTTAATGAAACTTTATTTTTCTTTCCAGACAGACCGAGAGATCTAGCACCTCATAACTTACATGTTGGAGGTTTTTGTACAGGTACTGATGTGAATCGTTAGTGATGAAACATGGCTAAATTGACAGTACTGATCACAAACTTGCATTTTAAAGAGTGTTTCATGTCTAACGATTCACATGACTACCTGTACAAAAATTTCCAATGGAAGCAATGCATTGTGGGAAGCTACTGAAATCTTCTCTTGTGTTAGACAAAGGTTACCAGACCTAACCAAGTAACTCACATTGTATTGTCCACGTCAACATCAATTCTATCCTGGTTGATCAGAAATTCCCCAACAGATTGTGATAAAACATTGCAATACTGAATTCTGTTGTATATAATTTGAACATTTCAATTATTTCAGTGGCCAATTGTCTACAAATTTTGAACTTGTAATTTTGTTTATAGCATTTTGGAGTTTCGATCAAACGCTAATGCGATATGAGGTAAGCGATTCTCTTCAGGTCCGCCGTTAATAAACCAATTTCTCACATTTATTCCGCAACTAAAAATTAGTACAACAATAATATCTAATCAGATGAGGTACACATTATATCATCTGTTTCCAAAATATTATTACTCTTTTTTTCTCATCTTGTAGAAGTGAAGACTCACTGTCGCGTCCAATTACGTAAGGGATTAATTTAACACATCTTTGCAAGAAAATGATACTTGACTCTACGGATGTATCAGTATCGCGAACGAACCCACAGCTGAAATAGATAATTCACAGGCGATCTTGTTGTTTTTAATGCGGATTTGTGCAAACTATAGTGTAGCATGTTTCGATTTAATGAAACTTTATTTTTCTTTCCAGACAGACCGAGAGATCTAGCACCTCATAACTTACATGTTAAACCTCCAAATCCGGGCATCAATGCAATGCTGAATCCAATGACCCAAGTTTGCGCAGAAAATTGCTGGCGAAGAGCAGGAAGCAATACGCCTAAAGCTTTAACTATTCCAGTTTCCAAGAACATTGAAATAAAAGCTCCGAGAGATACCACCCAAGCCCATCCTCTATCTTTCTCACCTACGATAATTTCCATCACTCCTGATGAGCTCGTCAATATGATAATCCTGTAAAAGAACTGTTGATAAACATATCAAGAAGCATTCACATAAGACATACTCTGGTAAGCAAAATGTCAAATTAACGTTTTTCTGTCGATTAAGAATACCTTGATTCTCGACGAAAAACCCTATTTCTTGACTGAGAATCCATGTTTTTCGATTGAAAGCCGGCATCTCGGCAAATTCGTGACACCGGTTTATCGATCGAAAAACCCGGATTTTTGATCGAAGAACCCGGTTTTTCAACAACAGACACGACTTATTGGTGACAAACCCATTTTTCAAATTTGATTGAAATCACTTCCACAAATTACTGAATCACTTCCACAAATTTGAAAACAATTTGGTTGTATCTTACATTTTGTAAAAAAGGAAAAAAATACAGAGTACACATCCAAATTGTTTTCAAATTTGTGGAAGTTATTTCAGTAAGGGTCCATTTTATTATGTCTGAATATTTTTATGTCATTATACATGTATCCCTTTAAAGGTGCTTGTTCCGATTTCTGTCTATTGTGTTCTCTTTTTAATATGAGAGCCTGGCACTTGCACATACGCCCCATCAAGTACCGTGGGAAACAAACTTGCGGTTTTGATGGTAGAAGCAATAATGCACATTGCAAAGCCCTATTCAATATTGTGCTAATATTGATGGTTAACCACAAAAAACGGCGGTTTTTTGTTTATATCTTGGGAATGAAATGGATTTGAGGGCTCAAATTTCAGGATGACAATGAGAAAAATACGGTCTTTCATATGATATATAAAATCGATACTGTGGAAAACCAATATTACATTTCTGATATTTTCGGGTTCTCGTAGTTAAACCCTTGACCTCAGCAAAAGTCAAAAGAATACTAACAAAATTATCAAAAACTTCAGTAGCCTAATTTTCCTCATTTTCATTTATACTGATGATATTTATTCAAAAATTTGAGTTTGACCCCAAGTAAAAAAGGGTATAGAGTCTAATGTCACATTAAATATTTTCATGGATTCATGCATCATGACTTCTATGGTGCTGGTTTGGGAAGAAAATATTAGACTTCAATTAATATTAAAAAAACATTTCGTAGCGCAATATACACATTGCTTTCTTACTAGGTTATTGTGAAAAGTCAATTTTTCAATCTCCCCAAAAGTGTTACATTCCTGAGCATTTAAAGGTGGTTGTTCCGATTTATGTGTATTGTGTTCTCTACATCATGATATGAGAGCCTGGCACTTGCACATACACCCCATCAAGTACCGTGGGAAACAAACTTGCGGTTTTGATGGTAGACGCAATAATGCATGTTGCAAAGCCCTATTCAATACTGTGCTAATAAAAGTGGTTAACCACTAAAACGGCGGTTTTTTGTTTATATCTTAGGAATGAAATCGATTCGAGGGCTCAAATTTCAGGACGACAATGAGAAAAATACGGCCTTTCATCTGATATCAAAATCGATACTACTTCCGGGTAAATCAGGGGGGTCTCAAATACGATCGGAACACGCCCCTTTAAACATCATTATCGGGCGTTTTTTCTAACAATTTGTGCCATTTTTTTGGCCTGAAAGGGGACTCCCTCAACACTATATTAAACTTTGTGAGGTTTATTAGCTGGTATTCTGGACTGGGACTAACTTTAGACCTGGGTTTAAACCATGGTTAGTCCTCATGAGATGGAAAACCTTTTTTCCTTTCAAAATACTGTGATAGTTTAAGTGATTAGCAGCGATTTGCTAATTCCGAAACATCGAAAAAAATCATCCAAATTCATATTTTTTAAATATTTTTGTTACTGGCTGGATAATGCGAACATAACCTGCCAGTGGTTGGCCTTGAGATCCGTGTATTAAGGACAAGGAAGTACTTTATCTGATTCTTTAATTTTTATACTTGCGAGCAAAATTCCGAACTTGAGATCAAAAAGTCCTTTCCCCTGTATAGTCAACGATTTTCAAGCGGGGATATGTGCACCATTATCATACAGTTGGACCTCAAACACCAACATTATTGATCTTTGGTTATTTTGACTAGTGTAAACCCGCATCAGCTGTTTAGTGCAGATTTTAGACCGCCGTCGCTGTATGTCTATTTAGCGGGAGACGGTATGACAAAATCCTCAAATACTTATTTTTTTCACTATTGTGTTTGTGTTTTTTGAAATATAATTTAAAGCAGTTATATGGAATTGTAACACTACTTATCCCTGATTATATTTAAAAAATGCATTTCCAGCATTTTTTCGATTCTCTCGCATTACGCTGCTAATCCCTTTAAATAAAAGTTAAATATTGTTTTTAAATCTGGGATATTCAGGGATTTTCACATGAGGAATTTTTTGTTGACCCTTACAAAGGCACATTTTAGAGTATGTTGGAAGGAACAAAGTCCCTTTGTAGACTAACGCCTTGGTTTAAACCCAGTCTACAGTTAGTTCCTTTCAGAATACCACCATATAAGAATAACCAGTATTATTACGGGGATGTGGCTTCCTACCTTTCTATAGGCATTGTTCACACGGTGGTCGGACTTAAAGGGGAGCGTAACTTTCGTTGGATTAGCGGGTGGCGTAAGTCCTACCTGTTGTGGACCCTTTTCCCCCCCTTTCCTGTCGAAATTTAATATTTTCCATACCGCCTGTTAAACACTTTAATTATTTTGTAAAGAACTTCATTTTGGATTTGTAAAAACTGTCGACCCACTCATGGTCTTTCATTTTCTTCTGCTTAATAACTTCAACCTCATTTCTTACCTTTTAGTAAGAAAGAACTGCAAAAAAATGTACCACATTTCAGGATAATAGAAAAGACTTTAGAGGCCATGGTCGTAATACAATTTTTGGCCCTTTTATTTAAATTTTTCTGCTCCAGCGCTGGGGATGACTTATTTCCTTCACTAAAATTAAAACAATATTAACTTAACCACTAAAAGCTGTGTCCCCACATGAAAAGAGTGTCACATTAGTTTATAAAAATGAATAAAATGTCAACTCAATTTATTTCCAGAAAAAATATCCCCAGGTGACAATGTCATATACACTAACTTCACTCACCATGCCTCTCACCATGCTCAGCGCACAAGGAAGGCTAAAGATATTTAATAATCGGCCCGGGACACAATTCACATTCTTTTCCATCTGGTCTATTGTGAATGGTGCCGCAGTTGATAGGACTTCGATGTTTATTGTCCTTTGCCGCATTGGCAAGTT